>JZLH01S0098650.1:78560-95793 GCA_001188425.1 Eucidaris tribuloides
TGCCCTCCGAATCGGGGTCGATCATGTCTTCCGCGGTTGCGCCAGACAGGCGGATGGAGCCCGAATTGACGACAGCCTCGCGAGGGATGTCCTTGACTGTTACGATGACCGTTGAGACGACGGTGGGATATTTACCATCGTCGGAGACTTCCACCCTCATGGTGTAGACACCGGCTGGGGTGCCCTCCTGGATTGTGATAACACCCGTGTCTGCATTCAACTGGTAGGAGAAATATAGAAAATATATAGTTGTATCTAGTAACATATAGTTGTATGTAGTTCAATATGGTTAATTCTAGTTATATATAGTTATATATAGTTGTATATAGTTATATATGGTTATATATAGTTATACATAGTTATACATAGTTATATATCACTATATATAATTGTATGTTGTTATACATAGTTGTTTATAGACGACAAATAACTGGGTCAGAAAGAAGATTTGTGTCAGCAAAAAAATTGACTATTGTCTTCCATGAAATGTCTTTAAAATAAAGAAATATGGGCACTGATAACAAAGACCAGTTTTATGTGCGTAGTAGTGGATGGCAAATTCATGGCGAAAATTGTGTTGGTCATCAAAGATTCCACTGGGTGGACATCATTCAGTAATGCAATGGATTGGAATCATTGAGAAACATTGCTGTTAAGGGCCTGCAGTCCATTTAGGCTATGACATCATTAATCAATTAATCCGTAGTTATATATAGTTGTATAGAGTCGTATATACAGTTATATCATAAATTCATATTTGGCTGCTTAGTCTTTTTTTTTTCGTTTCCTATAATGAAATATAAGAACTAAAAACGTTAATTATGGAAATCTGACGGAACCCATTGTCTGAAAAAACAGAGAAGAATGTAGTTGGTAATATTTGCCTTTGCACCCAAGACATAGTCCAGCAAGTTAAATGAAAAATGGACATTTTTTGGCAGAATTTTTATGGCAAAGACTTGCCTTCCCAGACATGGGTCAGCATTTTAAAGGTTTAAAATGATGAGAGATCAACCAAAAGTAATTATCACTGTTGAGAATAAACTTCATGTAATTTATAGTCTAAAAAGTGGCAAAGAGACTGAAAAGAATCCCAAAAGACCATGAAAAGAGCACAGACAGATGACCCCTGTTTGGAAAGGCACATCTCTGCCCATAAAACAGCTCCTAAAAATGATGACCAGTTTAACAAATCTTAATTGCCAATGTAATAACTGAAAAAAACAAAAACAGATATCTGAATGTCACAAAATGCAGTAAATATTAAAAAAAAGGTTTAATTTAATGCATAACTAATTTCACTGTTGTAGCTTAACCCTAAAAAGACTGGGGGGGCCTAAAAGCCCCCCTACCCCCCCCCGTACATAAATCGCAATAATTTTTTTGCGCATAAAGCGTTCGCGCCGCCATTTCATGACTTTTTTTTTTGAGTTTTGCGCAACTTTTGATACCAAATTTGTATACCCCCATGCCGCGGTTGCGGAGTTAATTACATAACATTTTCGTATCACATGTCAAGTAAGAAATCAAAATTTGTATTCATTTGTGTGTAAAGTGTATGGTATTTGAATGAATGTAATAGACATTGTTTTCTAACATTTTTTACTAATTTGCATGAGCATATCTAATAATTCAAGCATGAAACAACACAATTCCATGATAAACAACCTCTTCTTACAGCTGAAAACCTTGAAACAGGAATTTATAGACCTCAATAGGCACCAAAATATGAAAAACTCAATTTTTTGATAAAAATTTGCATATTTGCATAATTAATTATGAATATATTAAAAAATACAATGAATATCAGTATTTCGACTATGTTTTGTTTTAGAGGACATGACAAAAGGCCCCCCAGTTTTTCCAGCCTCCAAAATAGCCCAGTCTTTTTAGGGTTAACTCCTTCTTAGCCAGGCTATGGACTTTTCAGCCTCCCCACATAAACTTGTTCTTTGACACCTATAACATACCTCAAAGTATGAGGGGTATTCTCCAGTAAATTCGTAGGTCTTGTCCTCAATAATGTCTGGATCTGACACCCCTACAGTGCCAATGGGTGATGTCGGAATGTTACCTGTAAACAAGAGAGGACAAAGAACAATCTTGTTATATATTTCAGTTGAATAATTCTAATACTGCCATATTTATATCTTTATGCCATAAAGGTTTAAAGTGATAGGCTAACATTGTGGAGCTTCAATTAAAAAAATTGTCAAATTTTGATATCTGAACTACATAGTAGTGTTCAAATGGACAAATAAACACCCTACAATAAAAAAGTTTGGAAAGTAACACTGCCAATGGCAAGTTATGCATGAATAAACAATTAAAACTCGGGGCGAGTTTAAATAGCGTAGGTGTATACACAGTAAGTCTATGGGAGAAAATGGGCAGTTGAATCCGATCAACTTATGACTTTCACTTTTTTAAAGCACTAAATAATCATTTTGAAATACAATTTTTTCAGGGCGTCATTTTTAGACCTTATCAAAGACAATGGTAGCATGGGGAATCATGTAGCTCAGATTTTTTTAACAGTGGTAAATGTTAGCCAATACCTTTAATTCCCACCGTTCTTTCAAATAAGTTTTATCTGAATGCTGAAATGCATGTTTATAATATCAGATAGTCTTCGAATTTCCATATGCCATTAATTTGAGCAAACTTATCTAGGAATACTATTTTCTGTAAAGGACCTTTGGTCTAGAATATGCCCTGCCCTCTCAAATTAAAACGGATTTAAATTTAAACACATTTAAGAGGAGATATAAACAATTTGTTTTGATTGAACATCACAACTGCATATTTTATGGTTTTTATTTTGTATGACAGGGATCAACGCCCAACAACACCTCCTTTGCTGGTTCCTTATTCCCATACTTTATATCATTTTGTTTGTATATCACTTCCATGTGTAATTTGAGTTGTTGATTTCAATTCGGGGAAATTTTAATGTTTGTTATGGAGTTTTTATATGATGAATGAAATAAATGAATTGAATTGAACAAAAAAATCAAGTAAAATTTGATTGCTGGGGAGTCAATGGTTATGCCTCTGCCCTCCCTAGCCATTTTGACCAGGGTTGGGTGTCTCGAGACTTGTCTTGAGACCGAGACATGTCTCGAGACAGTATTTGTGTGTCTCGTGTCTCGTCTCGGTCTCGATGGAAATGTCTCGGTCTCGTAGGCCGAGACATCGACGAGACATGGAAACACTTGTCTTGTCTCGGTCTCGAACACTAATTTTCTCGTCTCAGTTTCGTCTCGGCTGAAACTGTCTCGGACCCAACACTGATTTTGATCCCATCCAAACCCATGTTGTGGCAATTTGTAAAATGTTCTTTCCTTCTTCCCTGTTGCCTGCATCAGAACCACAAATGACCTGTGACCAATAATGACAAATAAGACCCAATTTATATTATTTACTAAGAAAAAAACTGAAACTGATGATGTAACTATCAAGTTTGATAATAAAATTATCTCACGTGTTTCTTCTGTTAAATTTTTAGGTGTCAATATTGATGATAAATTAACTTGGCATGAACACATTGGTGTCGTATGTAATCGAATGGCAAAATGTGTTGGTATTCTTTATCGTCTCAGACATTTTCCAAGAAACATTTTGATTATGATTTATTATGCTTTGTTTATTTCTCACATTAACTATTGTAATATTACATGGTCCTACTGCACTGATTATTATATGAACCATCTATTTCAACTGCAGAAAAAAGCTGTCCGAATTATTGCCAATGCCCCTTTCAATGCCCACACCTTGCCAATTTTGAATGACTTACGGTTTCTTAATGTGTACGATATCAATAACCTCAACACTGCAATATTTATGTTTATGTGTTCTAAAGGATTACTCCCTCCCGTTATATTGTCTAAATTTTCTTTAAATAGTAGTGTTCATAATCATAATACACGTAATTCTGTTAATTATCATTTGCCAAAAGTTAGAACAAATATCTCAAAAAATACAATCTTTTTTAAAGGCCCGATATTATGGAATCATTTACCAATTGCTTTAAAAAATGCTCCAACTGTTCCTAGTTTTAAACGTGCCTACAAATCATATCAGATATCTATTAAGTTTGTATTCGTCTTAAACCTATATTTATTTTAATTGCACTTGATATATTGTTTTCTACGTGATATTTCATTTTGTATGTTCCTAAGGGGTCAACGTTCTCTAAGGCTACTAGCTCTTTTTGTTGACCCCCCATTCTCATAAATTAAGTGTTTGTCCGTCTGTTCTTTTGTAATGTATTGTATGTATGTAATGTAGTGTGCCTTAATTTTTTGTGCTTATGTATGTATTTTTATATTTTTTATGATGAATGAAATAAAATTGAATTTGAATTTGAATAATGACCCCAAACTCAAACAGTCAATTTGTCTGTACTATATGGTAATATATATACTTCAGCCCACTTCCTTGAAAATTCATTATTCCAGTATTATTAAAGTCAAAAAAGTGAATTGCCTAGTGTACACAATTTAACATGTAGGATGAATGCACATTGTACACAATTTTGAAAATATCAATTTCTCAAAAACACAAACATTTCAGAGCATGTGATTTTCAGAATATCAATAGATGATATGCTTGTAGGTGTATCTTTAAAAAAAATGGCAAAAAATGTGTTATTTAACATTTACAAAAACTACACGCTGGTGTCAATATTTGTAATTTGTTAACTAAAATAACACACAATATTTAGGCCAGGTTGAGTACCATAAATGAGTCATATGAGAAAATTGTATTATGAGTAAGAGAAGGAAGGTATAAAATTAAGATGATGATATGAAATCTGTTAAGCTATTAATGAGAAGAACCAGGAATATGAACAGAAAATTAAGTAAAACTAGAGAAGTTCGACTGCGCGCAGTCGATGGGTATGCCTCCGCCCAGTGCGCCCACTATGTTGAAGCTAACTACCTGATTATATCAACAGCACTCCTCACTGAAGTTGTAGGTTTGGCACAAAGTTCATTGACCTTTGACCCTTGACCCTGACCGTTGACTCCTGTGACTCTACCAAAATATTTGTCTTATTTTAGTTTTTTTTAGTTTTGAACCTAGCCGCAAAATTACAACAGTGAGCACTCCTTACTGAACTTATAGGCAGAAAATGGCATTTTGGGACAAAGTTCATTGACCTTTGACCCCTGTGACTCTACCAAAATATTTGTCTTTTGGTTTTGAACCTAACCACCAAATTACATCAACAGTGAGCACTCCTAACTGAAATTATAAGTCGAAAATGAGATTTTGGGACAAAGGTCATTGACCTTTGACCCTTGACCTTAACCTTTTACCCCTGTGACTCTACCAAAATATTTGTCTTTTGTTTTTTAACCTAACCACCAAATTATATCGACAGTGAGCACTCCTAACTGGAGTTATAGGCAGAAAATGGCATTTTAGGATAAAGTTCATTGACCTTTGACCCTTGACGGATTTGTCCCAAAATCTTATCAATTCATCCTTGCCTAGTGGTCTACCCTTGGTCCAAGTATCATTAAAATCCCTCCAGCGGTACTTCAGTAATCTTGTTCACAAGAAAGTGTGGACGCACAGACGTACGGACCCACGGACGTACAACCCGAAAAAATAATGCCTCCAGCTCCCGTACGGGGCAGAGGCATAAAAAACCAAAACAGATTGTCACATAATATATGTTCCATTAATACAAACAAATGAAATATATAAACAAGCATAGTGTCATGCATATAACTTGCAGAGTAAACCTATCATCACTTTAATTTGGCTTTTAAACAGAAGATTACAAATAGCACAACTTAATAAATATATATAGGATAATTTTCTATACCATTCTCTTTCCAATGATATTCCCAGCTTGTTAAATTGTTATCATTCACAACATTCAGCCAAACATCATCAGTGGTCAAGCGGAAAGGGCTAACCTGTGCAGTATTTTAATCCACTGGAAACGTAAGTACGAGTTAAGTCTAAGTACGAGTTTGGGTCTATGGAAAATGCATGTTATAGTAAAATCAAATCGTCTCCAACGGGTTAACATCTTACTTAGATATATCGGACCTCATTGACAATTTGCCAATGTCTTAATTTCATTTATTTGCTTAATTGTTTACATATTCTATTGATTGATTGATTTACAAGTTTTATCTATATTTCTTCATTACCTATTAATTAATTCTTCAAAGAAATACCATCAGTATCCACTGTGACAGACAAATTTGTTAAGTAGCTTTCTATGGGATCAATTTCTATCAGGGCAAGATAGTGATTCAATAGTGGTATGTTCATGATTGGAGGTAGTCCTCAACTTAGGGTAAAACTGTTCTAGAATCGCGTAAACTATGCAAAGATTCTGTTGTGAAAATTTTGTGGTCAAATGTTGACTGATTTGAAAAGAACTACCATCAGTATCCATTGTGACAGGTAAATTTATTGTGTAGCTTTCAAAGGGATTAATTTCTATCGGAGCTTGAGAGTAATTCAATCATGGTACGTTCATGCTTGATTCTCCAAACAAACAAATTCAAGACAAATCCTTCCAGCCAAGACTTACATTCCAGCTAGTGTATATATTGGTATATGACCAAATTCATTTGCTTCTTGAAGCCTTTTCAAGTGTTCTCAATCATGTGATTTGCCTTTTATGTGCTTTATGTTATTAAGTATTTAATATTAAGTTCAAACTCTCATTCTTGTTTTAATTGTATGCACAAAAGCTGACCCTTTGGTGCATAATACGTGTGAATGACTTGATCAATGCCCATTATGCTCAAGAACGGATTGAGGCGGATTATGTAATACCATTCATTCGGCGTGTTTCCACAGAGAATCCGATAGACCCGGTATTTTGTAAACCCGGAATTCAATACCGCGCTAATGCAGACCCGGGTTGTTTCCACAGCAAGCTTATAATTGGTTAGTATCTGATTATACGCCTGTATGCAGTTGTGACCGGATGTCTGGAAAATTGGCTTAGTGCATTGTGGGTAAGTAAACAATTAAACATCCGTCATGGCGACTGGTGCGATTTACTGGTTGATGCATTCAATTGCGTTTTGGATGGTGTTTTAACAGTCTAACGTTAGTTTCGTACTGTCAAATGAAGCATCACAACCCTGGTGAAGGGACAAGCTGCGACCTCACATCAGCTGTATCGGATTATTGAACCCGGGTTGTTTCCACAGTGCTAAAACGGGGAACTAACCCGGAAAGAACTACCTCAGGAGACGGGTACGATAATCAGATTTTTTGTGGCTATCGGATTCTGAAAAATCCGATACTGGTCTGTTTCCACAGGCTGGTCTATCGGAAAGAATCCGATAGACGCGGAATTTTGGGTTCTGTAGAAACACCCCGAAAGTAATTATTGTACTTGGAAATTTGTGCCGATTGGCAAATGAAGTTTGCCGGCGAAAGAGCCAATTGGCTAAAGACATGCACTTCTACTCTGAAGTAGATATTATGGTCAATCACAAAAGCATTTGTTTTTCACAGGTAAGTAATGCACACTTGAAAGTAATTAAGGGAGTCAAAAACAGCAAAAAGGGCCCCTCTTGAGAAAACAGCCTTGGGTCAGATGTGCGCTAAGGTTAATTTGCTATGTTTAACAGGGCTAAAAAAACTTACAGAATCAGGAGGAAGAATTTATGGAGATTATAATAATGATAATAACTAATAAATGGACATTTTATATTGCGCATGATACATAAATAACTATACTTAACCTGCCGCTTACAATATAATTATTTGTATACAACATTGTAACAACACAAATTAAATTTCAATATTAAACAAGTGGGTTTTCAACTCTTCTTAAACTCATTTAGCAGAGTGCGCGATGTTTCTCACAAACTAATGGGAGATATTCACAGATTTGGGGGCAGCCATACAAAAATTGCTCTGTCACGAGGTTAAGAAGTTATGGGTATTAGATCAAACAACAACCAAACCACTGTTAGTATACAGTATTAATGTTACACATTCCATGCTCAAAAGACCGTAGTTAGTCATTAGTGGAGAGGAAAATCAATAGCCAGTTTAGTTAAGGTCACTCTTAACTGTATACATACCACAATTGAGATGTTTGGGTGTTGCTACAGCAATAGTACTGGAGGATGGTAAGGCAAGACACTTCAATTTATTATTGCATTAAGTTATTATTCCATCAATTGACATTTTACTTGAAGATGACTAAAAAGGTGACAAGTTAATGACTTGCCTCTGAGACTCTGTAATTCCCACAGAGTTAATAAATGGCCAATCCAGTTTCTGTAGCCAACATGTTAACCGAGACTAAGTACGAGTTAACTTGTGTTGGGGTCTACGGAAAATGTGTGTTATAGCAAAATCAAATCATCTCCAATGGGTTAAGTAATAGCCAGTTGGTCAATAAGTCAATCCGTATTGGTATCAGCGCCCCCCCCCCCCATCACAAAGATTCATGTTTTTGAATATATAGATTATGTACATTTAAAAAGAAAATAATATAGAAAAAAAGGAAAATCTAGTTTGCAGATTTTTTGCATATTTTCTGACTAATGATGGGATGCTTGGTGCACAAAGTGATTTTGAAGCTTTCATGAAATTACACAATTCTGAGTTTGCAATGTAATTTTGTCATGTTTGGAAGAATGATGAAGATGAATGATTATTGCCAAAATGATCACACATCAAGAACATTGGGTAAGAACTTGATCCAAAGTACAACATAAAGCCAGTTTCAGGAGTGGATAATTTAGAATTTCTTCAAACTGCTTGCTTGCTGAGCTCGCTAATGGAATTAGCCCTATCATTTAAATCATGTATGTCCATTAAAATAAACAATGACAATGAAGCAACTTGACGTAGAAATTTATGTGTTTTGCTTGAGAATTATCTGGTGAAAAATGTACACATTTTTGTAAAGTGTGGTCCTTTTGTGGTCCTCTTTTTTTCTGAAAAATATGCACCCCTCATCAGAAATCCTACATATGGGTCTAGGTATAATGTATACACACGACAGACGAATGCAGTTGCTACGAAGTCGAATATCAAACAATGGCATCTATATCTGAATGGAACGAATGTTTGACTGGTACAAACAGGTGATTTGTGAGCACAACATGTGGGGGTGGGGTGGGATGGAG
Source organism: Eucidaris tribuloides (assembly GCA_001188425.1). NCBI lineage: Eukaryota > Metazoa > Echinodermata > Echinoidea > Cidaroida > Cidaridae > Eucidaris > Eucidaris tribuloides. Next base: position 87,695 of record JZLH01S0098650.1, read on the forward strand.
CAGTCCCAAGCAGAGGCTGCACCATTGGGGGGGGGGGCAGAGGAGCAGCCAACCCCTGAAATTGTCAAAATACAGAAAAAAATGTGTGATTTTGAAGTGTAATTCACGAAATTTAATTCTTTTGACATTTCTCCCCCTACCAGAGATTTTACTCTGGCATTACCCCTGGTCCCAAGTATCTGGTGGGCCATTCTTTGAAAAGTGAAACAAATTGTCACACACGCGACAAAACTTATTTGACCTCTCTGACCCTAAATAAGTATGATTAACATAACATTAAATATTTTCACTTGATCACTATTGACATACAGTTAGGCCTCGGTTATACGGCCATCGATTATACGGAGATCTCTGTTATCCGGACAATGGGCTTATCAGTCATTACGTGTAATTGATACACCTTTATCAGAAGTGTACACAGAAACATGCTGGTTATCAGGGACAGTAATTTAGGTGTCACATGTGGGAGGTCTGTTGCAATTTGTGCATGGTCTTTGGGTTGTTTATACAACAACTTAAGGCATGTATACCTCCCCCTATACTGTGTTTGTACATTATATCTCTTATCCGGCCATATCACTTATCCGGATGGCCGCTGGTCCCAACGTAGCCGGATAATCGAGTTCAAACTGTATATAAGATATATTTACATTTCAAAACAATGTACCTGCAAGGCCTTTGGAATTACATGAGATACAGAGGTCAAATAAATTTTGTCACGTGTGTGACCATTTGTTTCACTTTTCAAAGAATGGCCCTGGTAATGAATTCCCTTTGTTTTCCCTTCATTTGGAATATGTTTGCCTTGTATTTCAGATTTTGGAATGGGGTAACCTTAAAATGTTTATAGGCAAAACACTGCAAAGAATACATGTTAAAGAACTATTAAATTTCTCCTGCAATGACTGTTTTATAGTATATTCATGGTACAATACTTACACATCCATTTCCTCATATAAAGTTGTTATTTCACTTTGAAATCTACCACTTTCTTTGTTCTTCTGTAGTCGAGTTTAGAAGGGGGAAGGGGTAGGAGCCCCCTTTGCTTACACCACTGGGAGTCTAACCCATGACATACCTTCATAGCTGTAAACGAAGAAATTCTTGGTGATCGGCTCGTGTGGATTGTCGTTCACGTCCTCCACCATGATGGTGAGAGTGCTGGTGCCTGGTCAGGGGGGTTATCGACCATCTCGCGATGGTAAACACAATCTCGAAGTACGGAGTGGTTTCACGATCGATCTCGAACGGCCCGAGTGTACACAATCGCTCGGCCATTATTTGGTTGATCTGGGTGGAGAGAGATGTAGTTATCAGTGGAAAAAGGATCAAATTGGCAAATATTCGTGCTTGTTCAATGAGTGATAACGGCCATGTCCGGAATAGTTTACCATGTGAACTTTGTCCTTTCTCTTCCATCCAAATTTTATCATCAATACTTCAAGACCACATTTAAGTGATTATTTAGTTTCCCTATGATTACTTTGTAACTATTATAATTACCTTTCCCTGTGTTGTAGATTCATATTTAAGTTAACATTTTTGTATGCATATAATTATGCATCAAGTGTGTTCGTTTTTGTTGTTGCATGTTGTTGATTGGTTTAAGTCATTGACCACTGAGAAAAATTTGTCCCCATAACAAGCAGAAGTGCATGTTACCCAACAGTTGGACAAATTCTGTGTTTGAGAATCAATGTGGTTCTAACACAAGTCATAATGAAAATGGTATTTCCTTACATTGAATCGTGAAGTACTCGTTCCAATCGCCGCTTTGGGCCGAAATTTCGAACGGGGGACCGGAAGGCGGATCATCGTCATCGACAGCCTGCAATGTCTCCACTTCCGTAACTGTTTGTGGTCCTTCCGTAACGCTGGGGGCGTAGTCTTCGGCAAAGCGGGGAGGGGTGTCGTTGACGTCTTCGATGTCTACGGTCACTGTCGCTGTTCCGGTCAGCGCTGGGTCACCTGTCAATGAAAGTGACACAAATAATTCCTCAACTCAACTGTCAAAAGGTCTGAAATGCTGCTGCACATATTACCCTGTCTAAGAAACTCATTCATATCACCCTCATTCTGAAATCACTTCACTGGTTGCACATCAGAGATCGCATTATTCTCAAAATTTTAGTTCTAGGTTTCCATTGTGTCAAGTCTAATTTGTTAATACACTCCTGTCAGATCTTTACATTATCCAACTCTGGTTCTCTTGTTGTTCCGAAATCTGCAAAAACCAAAACATGGGGGGGGGGGGAACAAGCTTTGCTCACGCTAGTCCAGCTCTTTGAAATAATCTACATACATGTATACTTATTAGGAGTTGTCTAAGAAACACACTCATATCACCAACACTCTGAAATCACTTCACTGATTGCAAATCAGAGATTGCGTTACTCTCAAAATTTTAGTTCTCGTTTTCCATTGTGTCAAGTCTAGTTTGTAAATGCACTCCTGTCTGATCTTTATGTTTATCTAACTCTGGTTCTCTTGTTGTTCCAAAATCTACAAAACATGCCGGGGGCGGGGGGGGTGGGAAACAAGCTTTTACCCTTGCTGGTCCTGCTCTTTGGAATAATTTACCCATAGTTATTAGAAGCTGCAATTCTCCAGATTCATTAAAAAGCAATCAAATGAAAATTTACTTGTTCAATGCTTCCAATTAATCATCTCAAAACGTAAGAGGTCTATACATGTAATATACATACCATTATCAATGGCCCAAACTTCCAGGTAGTATGTAGGTACAGTTTCTCTGTCAAGCGCCGCATTGACAGTTAATTCTCCCAAATCATTCACAGCAAACTGGTCGTCAGGGTCTGTGTTTGGATCAATCATGTAGCTGCAGAAAAAAAAATATATATATATATATTAGAGGTATCACTGATTATTGGATAGCCCCATCTGCCTACAGAAACTAAAGAAAACCAGATAATTTATCTTTCACCACCAGTGAAATCCATGGTGTAACCTGATTGTAAAACAACCCTTTACTTAGCATGCCAAGTGTTAAGAGAAATCAAAGCTACAGCTAACCTTGGAGCCAGGGTGTCATCTTCTATATCGGTAGCTGACACCACAATAGGGGGGGTGCCCACGGGAGTACCCACGGCGGCCGCTTCAGACACTGTGCCGTTGTATGATGGCGGAATGAAGACCGGTGCGTTATCATTGCCGTCAATTATTTCGATCTGCACGGTGGTCGTGTCTGGCTGGTCACCATCGTTCCCAGAATCGCTATCTATTACCTCCAGTTCCAGATTGTACGTTTTCTGATAGACTGTACTTTCGTAGTCCAGAGGCTGTGACAAAGAAAGTCAACTTTTCGTTTTGAATGTTTGTACAATACGATACAAGAAGTACATATATTGCGCTTCAGCAGCTTTCACAAGTTGATCTACAATTTAATGTTACACAATGGTAGACAATATGACATAACTATATATTCATGTAAGTAAAATAAAACAAATCAATTTGAAAATGAAGGGGGCCTGAGCAAAGATTATAATGCTTTTATGTTGTGGGACGAGTAGAGGGTTAGGTAATTTATTCCATAAGTTCGCTAAAGTCTTGTAGCCGTGTGAAAAGTGGGCTCTGTTTGGGACTAGAGTATATTCATCTGCATGTGAGTGTAAATATCTGCTTTCAGTATGGAAATGAGGTCCTGTATATGAACGGATACCTCTCCTTTCAAAACCTTAAAATTCAGAATTAGTTTTTTTAATTGAATCTGTTCAGCAACAGGTAGCCAATGTAGTTCATGGTTCCACAGGGTATTCAACAAAAGTTTTTCTACAAACTTATGGACAGACTTTTTTGTTGTTGTAACATCTGATGTCTCTTATTTAATGCATTGATGATGGTTTGATTTAAATATAAGACACAGTCCGATAGGTATGAAAATGAAGCCCTGAAAAAATTGCAGTTCACAACGATCATTTAGTGCTTTCAAAAAGTGAAAAATCAATGAATCAGTATTCTGGTTTTCCAGCATATACTGTTGTGTTATAGAATATTTGTCCCCAGGACATTAATTCATGTGCCAATATTTATCTGTGCATAATTTGCTAGTGACAATATAACTGTCTATTTTTTTTTGTTCTAGTGTATTTATTTGTCCATTCAAACATTTTCATGTATACATCAGATATCAAAGTTTCACAATTTTTTAAAAAGGGGCTCCACAATATTAAATTATGCATTTACCCTTCTCGGTACCACTGAACAAAGCTCCAAAAATTTTGTATATGATATTTTGGAAGTGGTACTAAAAATGTTAAATTTTAACAACTAACCAGATTAATTTGAATGAGTCCGTTTAGAGTAGCAGTATCCGTCATGACTCTGAAGAGATTATGTGTATTGCCGTCGATGATGCGAAACTGGACCGTATCTCGGAAACCGATGTCCGGATCAGACGCACTGATGGTGGTGACCGTGAATCCTACGGGTTCTATCTCCGAAACCATGGCATCGGGGTACGGTTCCCCGACAAAAGTCGGTCGCACATCATCTACGTCCTCTATAGTGATAATGGCTTCAGTTTGGGCTGTAGAGTTATGGAAGAGAAAAGATGAAGTCAGTGTACTTGATTCTATTTATTTTATTTATTTATTGGTATTTATTGGGAAGGCATCATGGCTCAGTGGATAAGGCTTAGGTTCTCGACCTAGAGGTCCGTGGTTCGAATCCGCGCCGGGCCATGGCAGTTGTGTCCTTGGGTAAGGCACTTTATCCCCATTACCTTGTCCCTCGGATAGGACGTAAAGCCGGAGGTCCCGTGTTGAGACAGAAACACCTCAGCACGTAAAAAAACCCACGCACTTCATCCAAAAGAGAAGGGTGAAAACCCGGTGTTATCCATATGCAAAAACTACCCGGGACTGGATGCCTGATGGTAACAGTCATTAAGTTTGCTTTTCTAGTCCTTGTCATCCGAAATGATGACAAAGCAATAATAATAATAATAATAATAGTATATAAAAATTTACCAATTAGCTGCATAAACCCTGTAGTAGTTTTATCGCAAAGTAAGGAATTCTTTCAATCCTGCTATTTCACTTTAACTGTTTGTGGTCAATCACTATCACAATTTTGCACCACAAATGGAACCCCTCCAAAAATTGGTAATAATATGAAACATACAACAGTAACACAATTTTTCTCTCATTTTTATATAGCAGAGAAACAGTCATGCTTAAATCAATCAACTGGCAGGTTTTGATATTTCCATGCATATTTGAGAATTCATCACAAATTTTTTGTGTGAAATGGACAAAGATGCACACTTTCTTTACACAAATTTTTGGACACATATTGTTTCAAAATATGTTACTTCACAAAATTCCTTTTCACTACAGAACACTAAACATTATCCATATAAAACTGGCATTATTACAAAGGGTACACTTCTATCTTCAGCTTTCCTAGTCCCCAACAGATTAAGAGAGTACAACAACAGAAGTGGAAAGAGTTTTTAAAATCTGTAATATGGATTCTTTTTTAAATTGTTAGCTCTTTGTGTGTTGGGCCATGAACCCATGTGTGCTGAATTATTTCCAAGGAGGGCTCAATAGCATTTAACGTTTGAGCATGACATGCAAAGTTCGTGTGGCACCAAGAGTGCATGAGTGTGAAGTTTACAGCTCAACCCTACCTGGCCCAGGCTATCTTGAAACTGCGTAGCCTGGGGAGGAGGGGGGGGGGGTAGGAGGGTGGTGGCTAGTTTCGCCCCCTTCAGATCTTGTAACGATATGTCTGATTTTTGCAAACATGCTCTCAAAAGATGCATGAGACTTGCAAGTAAAAAGTCAATGAGTGGTGTGGTCAAAAGACTTTGGGCGGCGGAATGGTCCGAAACTTTGTCGAGGGGGGGGGGGTATATTAGCCCCCCCAAGCTATATAAGGTTAAGAGTTAAAGGTATTGGCTAACATTTACCACAGTTAAAAAATCTGAGCCACATGATTCCCCATGCTATCAGTGTCTTTGATGAGGTCTTAAAATGAAGCCCTGAAAAACTTGTATTTCAAAATGATGATTTAGTGCTTTAAAAAAGTGAAAATCGTAAGTTGACCAGATTCACTTGCCTATTTCCTCCCATAGACTTACTGTGTGTACACCTAGGCTATTAAAACTCGCCCCAAGTTTTAATTGTTTATTCATGCATAACTTGCCATTGGTAGTGTAAATTTCCAAACTTTTGTATTCTATGGTGTTTTTTTGTCCATTTGAACACTACTATGTAGCTCAGATATCAAAGTTTGACAATTTTTTAAATTGAAGCTCCACAATGTTAGCCTATCACTTTAAGGAACGTATGAAATGAAAAATTGGAAGTAAAAGCTCTTCCTTCTCAGTTCTAATGTCTCCCAAACTATAATCAGGCCAGCTGACCCAACATTGGACCCCAAAATGAGAGGGGTAGAAAGGGGGTCGGGGGAGGGGGCCGAAAGTGTGATTTCTAACCTGGATCATTGGCTCCATCTGTTGCTTGAATTTCAAGAGTGTACGTATCCCGCGTTTCCCGGTCGAACACCACAGCGGTACTGATTTCTCCCGTGGCCGCATCAATGGTGAAGTCATTTGAATCTCCTCCCACAATGGAATATGTCAGTGGGTCCACATCTGGGTCCTCGGCGGTCACAAACATCACAGGTTCACCTGAAAAACAAGTGAATCAGTAAATTATGCAGTGCGTAATATAATGTCCTCGCCAAAAGTGTAGATCTGTGGAATGGCATGAATGTTGAAGTTAGCATTTTTCGTTAATTTTGAAGAAATTTGCATAAATTTGCATGATTAACGAATTTCAGAACTCTGTGTCTGGAAGCCCCCACCAAGCCCTGTCGGATAAACCAAACAGAATTGAAATCCACTGCGAAATGTAGGAGAAGTACCATTTTTTAACATTTCCAGCACACATGGACACACAGACACACACACACATGCATACATACATACACAGACACACACACACACACACACACACACACACACACACACACACACACATGCATACATACACACACACACGTATGGAGCCAGTTCATTGTCCCCTTATGAATTTCGTTCTGCGCGCACAAAAAATGGATTTGGGAAAATTACGGGGAAGCTCCATTATACTCCTTCTTATTTACACTGGACATACTTATACTGATATACTGATAAAATTCAAACAGAATATACTGATGTAGAGTTGCTCAGTGAATTAGAATTTTACACAACCGTTATACTAGTCTGACTGCCAGATCTGATTCTTGTGTCATCTAGTGAAAACTAAATACATGCTGCTTAAAGCTTACAAGATCAAAAACTCACACAAGCGCAGTTGGACGATTGTCAAGCAATCTGTGCTACGGTTGGACTCTATCAAACTAAAAAAAAGTGGATGAACGTTACAACCAATGTCTGAAAACCAAGACTACCAATGCAACTTGAGCAGTGTCCCAATTTCAAATGATTTGTTTATATTTCAAAAAGTTTATAACGTATGAATCCCTAATTTTTTTGAACAATGTATTTGTAAGTACCTTTCTTTCTAGTTGGATTAAATCTGAGCAAAAACAGTTTGGCTTGCAAATGAAAAACACAACCTTCAAAGGAATTCACAACATATTTCAAGGATATTTCAGAGCCAAAGTCTAATTCAAGGATTTTTACACGCTTGAATAAACCCTGAGTTGCCGTGTTCTTGAAATCAAAAGAGCAAATGCTTCGTGCCAAGCAACTGACATAACATGTGGTTTTGCCGAATCATGAAAGGATACCACTCAACAGGTCAACTGAAATAAAATCTCACCTGCTGCTAAATTCTCCGCCACACTGCCGACGTACTCTTGTGCGCTGAACTCGGGTGCATTGTCATTGATGTCATCAACCGTGACGCGTACGTTTACATAGCCGGAGAGCCCGTTTCCATTATCATCGGTCGCCACGGCAACCAGGTTCCACACTGCGACTTCCTCTCTGTCCAACACGGCTGTCAGGTTAATGGCGCCTGTTTGACTGTCAATGACGAATACGGTGTTGGCGCCGGAACCGACCAGCGAGTAGACGATGTCGTCATCAGAGGCCCCGATGTCACCATCCGTTGCTGTCACCT
>JZLH01S0098650.1:97278-111325 GCA_001188425.1 Eucidaris tribuloides
ACACTTTTCGCATATTTACGCTTCAGTGAGCTCAATTTAACAATTTCCATCCATCCTCAATTTTGAAATTGTAAAATCCATTAAGTTTATTGAAAAAATTGAAATCCAATTTTTTCGGCAAAGTGTATCTTTACACGTTGTATGGACATAAGAGGTTGTGACCATGTCAGGGTTCAGTGAGCACACTTTATAAATAAAGCAAAAAATACCATTATTTACCATTATTTTGGCATAAGAGATGACTCCTGTGACTTTTGAAAAGTGAAATTTTTGCCTTTAATTCATGCTCACTCATGCATGGCTTGACGGATTAATCTTATTTTCACACAGAGGTTAGTCAAGGAGTGAGGAAATGTTCCCGCCAAGTTATTTTGCTAAAACTTATTTTATTAAAAAGTTATGGTATTTTGAACAAGGGGGAACTTACTTTTTGTGTAGTGTTTAGTTGGTATATGGGGGATTAGGGGCTGGCACAATTGGGATTAGCACAATGGCACAGTGGCTCTTGGAGGCCTTTAGAAACGACTACACCTCTCATGGCAGTCAATAATAATGAGTTTCTCACCGTCACTATAGTTCTTGGTAGCAGACCCGTCGCATCCTCCTCCACAACATTGGCAGTGTATTCCGGTTGATCGAAGCTCGGCACAACATCGTTGACATTTGTGATGTTGATGGTGACAGTGGTGGTGGTGACGCTGATACCGTCGTTGACACTGTACTCCAAGTCGTAGGAGGTCGTGGTCTCGTAATCCAGGATACCGGCCACGTAGATCACGCCCGTGAAGTCGTCGACCATGAATGCTCCCCCGTCATTGCCGTTGCTGATGAAATACTCCAAGTTTTGAGCTGTAGATGAACAAACAGAACAAACGTAAACATTATCATGATCATGAGGAGAAAAAGAAGAGGATAAAGAAGAAAAAGAAAACGAAGGAGAGGAAGAAGATGAATTATTACTATTATAATCTTTTCATTTCTTATTATGATTTCTTTTTTTATGATCATTATTATGACAAAAATAATGATTATTATCATGATTATCATAATCATTACTATTATTATTACCATTATTGCTATTATTATTATTATTATTATTACTATTATTATTATCAGTATTCTTCTTATCATAATTATGTAATTGTTGGTGCATTGTTTGTGGTAATTTCATCTTTAATTGGCACCTTGATATGCTGATGATAATAAGTGCTCACACCATTTTTGACATGTTTTGGTGCTGCTTGTGTGCTAGGTTTTTGGCTAAATGTCATAACTGAGACATTAGTGCTGTGGTACCTCTACAATACAGAATATCATGTCAGCAGCAAATTCTGCACTCATACACACCTAGCGACTCTTCAATCTTTATACATGCAGAGTTGGATCCAGAAATTTAAAAAAGGGGGAGGGGGCTATTTGGCTGAAAAGTTCTGAAAATCCATGTCAAAATGAAAGAATTTGATCAAAAAAGGGAGGCCACGCTGATTGCCCCCCGCCCCCCGATCTGCCCCTGATGCAACGGCAGTACCCGCCCCCCCCCCCCCACGCTTTTTTGCAGCCTGGATCCACCCCTATGTGCAGCTTACATATATCTGCATCTTCTGCTGTGACAGCTCCAACCTCGTATCCTACTGGTGTATCTTCGGAGAGCTCAAAATTGAAGGTGCCGTTGAATACCGGATTGTTGTCATTTACATCCACAATTGTAACTGTCACTGTTGCATCATCTGAAAGAGGTTGATGAAAGTTTGGTCAGTAATTAGAAATTATTATTTCATATGTAAACTATACAACTCCAAAAATGGCAGTTGGTCATGTAGGTCACCAGTTGGGGGTTTTCAATATCTGTCAGTGGGCAAGGGGGACCAGTCACGCTACATTCATTGATGACGTGTTCGTGGGTCTGGATTTCTCCACATGGTCAAAGTCTGAGATGCCTCAGTTTTTTCATGTTTGCAGCATAGCGAACACAACATTCACTTGAGGTCTCGCACAAACTCTCGGAAAATATCAATTATACATAGTTTTGGTCCTTGGACCGATGAGATAACTAGGCATCAAAGAAGCCACATGAAGCAGTTGAAAAACTTTGCATCCCCTTGCCAGATAGCTGATATTGCCAAATTAAATTAAATTCTAACATCTATTTTATAAAAACAAGGCAATTGCAAGATTGTGTCTCGCCCACCCGCGACTAATCCCTAACCCACATGTTTGACCTACAATGACCTTTGACCTTATCATATGACCTCTGATGGCACAATAACAGGAATGTACCCCGAGTGCATCTATCACCCCAATTTGGTTGCTATCGTAGCAACATGTGCCAAGTTATGTGTCATAAGAGAATCTTACAGGTAAACTTTAACGTTTGACCTTGAATGACCTTTGACTTCATTATGTGACCTCCGACAGCACCACAACATTATTATTATTATTGATTTGTCATCATTTCGGATGACAGGGACTAGAAAATTGAATTTAATCACTGTTACCCTCAGGCATCCAGTTCTGGGTAGTTTTTGCATACGGATATGTGACCACAACACTGGGTCTTCACCCTTCTCTTTTTGATGAAGTGCGTGGGTTCTTTTACGTGCTGAGGTGTTTCTGTCTCAACACGGGACCTCCGGCTTTAACTCCTATCTGAAGGACGAGGTAATGGGGATAAAGTGCCTTACCCAAGGACACAACCACCATGGCCCGGCGTGGATTCGAACCACAGACCTCTAGGCCGAGAAACCGAAGCCTTATCCACTGAGCCAAGACGCCTCCCCAACATGATGGTACCCCTAGTGCATCTATCACCCAAGTTTGGTTGCCATTGGACGCAACAGTTGCCAAGTTATGTGTCATAAAGAGTCTTGCAGGTAAACTTCAACTATTTGAACTTAAATGACCATGTGACCTCCGACGGCACCAAACAATGAAGGTCCTCCAAGTGCATCTACAACCCAAGTTTAGTTAAAAAGGGAGCGACAGTTGCAAAGTTATTCATAAGACAGTCTTGCAGGTAAACTTTATCATTTGACCTCGAATGACCTTTGACGTCACCATGTGACCTCTGACAGCCCCACAACATGATGGTACCCCTATTGCATCTATCACCCAAGATTGGTTGCCAGTGGACCAACAGTTGCCAAGTTCTGTGTCATAATATATCTTGCAGGTAAACTTTAACATGTGAAAAAGAGTCTTGCAGGTACTCTTTAACAATATGACCTCAAATGACCTTTGACCTCACCATGTGACCTCCAACTGCACCACAACATGATGGTACCCCTAGTGCATCTATCACCCAAGTTTGGCTGCCATCGGACCAGCACTTGCCAAATTATGCGTCATAAGAGACTCTTGCAGGTAATTAACTTTTAACATTTGTGACGGAAGACGGGACGACGGACGGACGCCATTTGGATCCCTTAGCCTCGCCTTCACCTCCGGTGGGCGAGACAACAAGGTGATACCATAATGTGTCTTGCCCTAGTATGTTAAAATTTGACCTTATATAAACCTCTGATCTCAATTTTATATTCAGGTCCCTATACATGTAGGGCATCTACCATCCAAGTAAGTTACAATACAAATGGGCTGATACCAACAAAAGTAGAAAATTGCAGGTATATTCTATCATTTGACCTCATTTGACCTTTGATCTACATATGTGATTTTTGACTCCCTAATAACATTGAGGTCCCTGTTATGCATCTACCATTGAAGTTTGGTGATAAATGGGCTTGTGGTTAGAAAGCTCAGCCTTGTGGATACCTAGCTATGGCCCTTATGGGCCCGGGGCCACATGTACCATTTCAGGAACCCTTTATCCCCTCCCCCTAAGGATCATTTCCACCAAGTTTGGTCTAAATCCATTGATGTGAAGAAAATGATGTACATGTAAATGTGAATTATTCCTACAGGACCCCCCCGCCACTCCCCCAACCTGTTGCCCCCCCCTCCCCCATCAGAGGGGCCACCTGGACATTGTCATGAGGAACAACAATTCATCACATATAAAGGTATCTACACACACACTGACTTAGCTAAACTATTTCTGGATCTAGAGAAGAAGATGTTTGAAAATTACACACTTGGGCCCTTTGGGGCCCTGCTCCTGAGCCCCGAGGGGTCAGACGTATCATTTGAAGACCCTTGAATCTCCACCCCCTAAGGATCATGCCTGCCAAGTTTGGGCTAAATCCATTCATGTGTTTTAAAGAAGAAGATGAAAATGTTTAAAGTTTACGCACAACACATGACGCATGGCGGACAACGGACAAATGATAAAACCTGGCCCTTTGGAGCCCTTCCCCTGGGTGCCCGGGGGCCCAGTTGTATCATTTGATGACCCTTGAATCCCCACCTCCTAAGGATTATGCTTGCCAAGATTGGGCTAAATCCAATTATGTATTTTAAAGAAGAAGATGAAAATGTGTAAAAGTCCACATTGCACAATGCATGACGTACGACAGACAATGGACAAATTTGGGACCCTGCCCGTGGACTCCCGGTGCATCGTTTGAAAAACTTTGAATTCTCACCCCTTAAGGATCATGCTTGCAAAGTTTGGGCTAAATCCAATCATTAGTTTTAAAGAAGAAGAATGATGAAAATGTGTACAAGTCTATGCACAACACATGACGCACAACGGACAATCGACAATAAGCGCTCGCAACAGCTCACTTGAGTAGCGGAGTTATAAACTTTCAAAGTTTTAAATTTGTGACGTCACATGCGAGCAGCTCCCCCATTGTCATGTAATATAAATTCCATAAAGTGCCATTTTCTTCGAAAATTGAAAGTGATGTTACCTTTGCATTCAGTATATAGTTGGAAACATTATTTCATACATGCTTCTATGAAATAATAAAAATTCAATTATCATGAACCAATAAAAAGTGGCAATTCATCGAATTAATAATTACATGACATATGGGGAGCTGCTCGTATATGACGTCACAAAATTAAAACTTTGGAACTTCATAACTTCGCTAATCTTTAGTGGATCTTTGCCAAACTTTCATTAATATGTTTCTCTCATTGTTCTGCTTTTACTAAAACCAACTTGACAACAGGGTGAACCTTGCCTTTAAGTGAGCTAAAAAAAAATGGATGGAAATATTAATACACTTACTTGCTGCAACCCCATCGGAGGCTTGGATCTTCAAATTGATGAAGTTGTCCGACAAGCTTTCCCGATCAAATGATGTGAGGGTAGTGATCTCTCCAGTTGTGCTGTCGATGGCAAATCTTGTGTCATTGTTTACAAAGCTGTACTCCATCTAGTCAAAAGATATGCGTGTATCAAATAAGAAATACCATATATACTACACAAGTATGACAGCCATTCCTTGCAAATGTCACGCAAGTCACGCATGCTGTATGTTACACAAGTCACAAGCCAGGATATAGTTCAAAACCAGAATACATGTGAAGCTGATTGCTTTACCTGATCAAGTAAAGCAATCATCTATACCTTGTCTGTACTCGTCATATACAGCACGCACGACTCATGTGACACTTACACGGAATGGCTGATGAGGAAAACACCTCACTTAAATTTCCAGGCTTTTTGTCAATTAGCTGAGTTATCACTAAGTAAATAACACACTAATCCTAATGCCACAACGATAATGGTGGGGGCGGGGGGGGGGGGGGGCGTTCATTGCCTGTGTAACAAAATGGCACAGTTTAATTTGTTATATCACTCTTGAAAGTGGTTTAATGAATCAATATGGTGGGATCAACTCATCAAACCAATGGCCAAACAACAGTTTGTTTCCGAGTTGCATGTGATGAGAACTATATCCACACTTGGAAGGATTTTTTTTAGCGAAGCGCTTTAGTAATGTGCTGAAAAGACACTCATACCCTTTTTATACTGCGCACGACTTTAGCCCGCTTCTGAAGCGGGATAACTTTAGCTCGAGATAAGTCGGTTTATACTGCCATTCTCGACCACCCATGTTGCTTGCGAGACCGCAGTTGTTGTCATGGTAACCTATCACCCCATCAGCTGTGCATCCCATGAGCGCAAAAAATGTTTATCATTTAGTATGTATGCTTCATGGGTCACTGAATTTAGTCTGAGCTAAAATCGAGATTCGTTTTATACTGAGGTTACTCAGGTTAGCTTGGGCCTGATGCGGACCTGATCCACCTCCCAGAACGCACTAACTTTAGCTCGGGCTAAATATTTTTCAACCAATTATACTGGGAGTTACCCCGCTTCAGGTCCGGACCTGAAGTGGGGTAACTCCAAGTATAAATGGGGTATCAGTCAAAGGGACAGGTTGATGAGAATTTGACTCACTTGACGGAAAGCTGGAGTGACGTCCCTGTCAGTAGCAGTAACTGTGATAATGACGGTGTTGGGAGGCTGATTCTCAACGACGTTAGTAAAATACGTGCTGACGGGAAAAATCGGTGGTTCATCGTTGACATCCAAGATGGTCACTTCTGCCACAGTCTGCTGATCATAGGGATATTGGGTTGAACTTGTTGCGCTGATCGTCAGATTATATCTAAAATTTGGAACAGGAAGAAAACTAGAACAGCTTGATTGTGCACAGTCGTCGGGTATGCCTCGATCTGCAGTCCGCACTCCCACCCACTTTGATTTAAAGTGTACCAATTCCCTGGATAATTTGTTTGCCATATATGTAGAATATATTTGTGGCATGCCCTCTGCAAAGTATTAGCACTTGTGATCACTCTGATTTTTCTTGATTGGGATTTGAATGTAAATTTCAAACAGTAGGTAAAAACAAAAACGACTTGGACTACACAAGTCGATCAATCGTACTATCAATAATTTGTCCACGTACGTCTTGATCATTAACACACACAGTCACACAGTGTATCGATCATTAGCGATACTGAACTTCGATAGTTAAGCAAAAACGTACGCGTATAGCCAAAACGCGCACGCACAGAAATCGGTGCTTACGGAGCAGAACTGAAACGCGTGGAGCACAAGTGCCAAAATATTGTACACATTATGATCTGATTTATCAAAATATGAATTACTTTACGGGCTAAGACAACTGAATTGCGGTTATTTGTAGTGTATTCTACTTGTACACAAATTTGATTTTTAGAGTATTGGTACACTTTAAATTGAAAAGCCTCGGGCATGCATGTACCCACTCCGATCAGAAATTCTTACGTTACCATGTAATGATATCAAATCCGATATGGATAAACTTGTGAGTGGAACTCCCAAATTTAATCAGGTTATTGGTGCATTGCTGTCTCAAACTCTACACTCAACCCAAGAAATGTCAAACTCTGATAAGCCGTTCTTGGGTTATCGTGGTAACTAGCCAAAATCCAACATGTGAGAGGCCTTGTTGGTAACCTTTGACCTTTCAACTCCAAAATCTCATCAGTTCATCCATGCCTCATACTACATACTTGAGCCAAGTTAGATTGAAATCCGATCAGCCATTCTGTGGTGCAAAAATCAGACATTTATGATGCCTCCTGACCTTTGACATGTAAAATTTGAAGTCTAATCACTACATCGGTGCCTCATAATAAATACTTATACTTTAACATTGAAATCCAATAAGCCTTTCTTGAGTTATCACAGTAATGAACCCAAATCAGACATGTATTAAGCCCTGTGACCTTTGATGTTTCAACTAAAAAATCTAATCAGTTCATCTTTGCATTATAGTACATATCTGACCCTGTTTCATTATTTGATCACTTTTTCTTGAGCTACTGTGGTAACGAGAACAAATAGATGGATGGAAGAATGGACAACCCAAAAGCATTATGCCTCCGAATAAAGTATTCAGCACTCTAGTTGGATGTACTGATAAAGTTTTAGGCCAAGAGGTCAAATGTCATGGGTCAGTTTTTGTAAAATACAATTAATGTGGATAATGCATTGTATAGTGCAATATCTAAATAGAAATCAATGTTGGATTTTCATGAAACTTGGATAAAGTATATATCGGCATGGACAAAAAAGGACTGACATAATCACTGGGTCAAAGATCATGGGTCAAAGGTCTTATTTCATCCTATGTACTACATAGGCAATTCACTTTGTTTACTGCAATATCCTTAGAGTAAATGGATGGATCTCCCCCTCCCTCAAAAAAAAAAAAAAATACCTGTAGTATAGTATTTGAAAAAGGATTAGATTTTGAGGTCACAAATCATTTGGGGTTTTTATATTTTTTTAAATGCATTCAATTTTACGAACATTTTCGCACATTTGAATGGTTTCTTTGTCAAAAGTTCATTCAAACAATCTACATATACAGCACAGGTGTGGTACAAAAGTGATTTTGCATTATTTGCAGAAAAATCATCCTATCTCTGGATTGACACAACCAAATGAAATAAAATTAATAGTTATTATTAAAACATATGGTACATTAGCTTTTTGAAAATACCGAACATATCTAGGTTGTTCATGAATTTCATTTAATAAAAGAATAATTTTTTTTTACTGTACCATTTATTTTTGATAAACACTATGTACACTAGCTAATTAAAGCATAAAATGTATGATCAATACTGGCAAATTTATGGATTTTTTCCATGATACCCTGGAAATATGCACATTTAAATCAAAGAAACATACATTTCTAGACCATTTTAGTCTCTCAAAGTTTTGCAAAACTATGGATGACCTATCAGAAAATAATGAACAATTCAAATTGATTTCTCCGGTCTAACTCGCCTATTTTATCAATTTGCACAAAAACATATGAGAAATATGGACAGGTCACATATCGTCACCTGAAGAGGCAGAAGGGTGCTATATTTCAAACAGGAAAAAAATAGTCCAAAACCAGTCAAAGGGGTGCATAAGGGAAATTTTGAGATATAGCTTTATGCTATTTTTTCACTGAAAATAGTTATAAAATACTTTTATATTCCATTGAAATATCTTGGAAATATATTTTTGTGCTATTTTCTGTCATTGATATCTTGAAAGTGTATCAGTAAAACAGCCAAAATTATAATTTTTTTTATTACGATTTCATGTTCCAAAAATTAATTTAAAATCTGGGGTTTTTAACTTTTTTTTTGGGGGGGGGTGTATTCTTAGCACTTTTTAAGGCTATTTTTTAGATATTTTTCCACAAGAAAATAGCCTTTGGAGCCTATTTTTGAACTATTTTTGGATTTTTTTTTACATATTTCATTTCAAGCAGGGATTGCTGTACAAAGCATATATCAATAGCGCCCTTCTGGTTCTGAACCAACGATATATACTTCTACGGGGATATCATAGTCATCATAACTACAAGTGTATCTCACCCTGCAATCGTTTCATAATCCAACGTGCCCTGGAGATTTATGTTTGCACCCTCACCCTCAGCCAATGGGAGGTTGAACGTTTTGTCACTGTTCGTCTCGGGTAGTAAACCTACGAGCAAGTCGTAGCTGATCTCTTTGGTGCCATCTTGAGCCAACACGTATTGTATATCCGTATTTGTTGTTGTGTTTTCGGGAATCGCCACCTGATACGGAAGGTAAAGGAAGTCGGGCACAGTGTAGGAGTCATCATTAGGATCTTGGATGCCTATTCTCAGATCAATGGTGGTCGCACCATTCACACCGTCGTCGGCCTGTACTTGAAAAATTTCTTCGTAGAATGTTTGCCCAGGTTGCTGTTTATATATGAAACAAAGAAACCAGGAAGTATACCAATTAGAGCTGGGCGATATGTTGAAAATATCAAAATCATTCAATGTTGAAAAGATATCAAATACACGATAATGATCTCATGATTATTTCAAAATATCGCCAGAGGCACGATATGGCCCCAAATTCCCCTGAAATTTTTATAACTTAATGGGGTAAATGCATGCACTGCGGTGGGAGGGACCAAGAAATCCCTATAGTTATGAATACTCTGCACACGAGTGCTACTGCCTGCATAGGTAGAAACAGGGAGGTGGGGATAAAAGAGAAACCTCCATGCTGTTCAGCTATCAAACTTGTATCAACAGCAGTAGTGCATTTAGTATAATTGTCAACAAACATAACAACTCTGTCAACACACTGCCCACCAAAAATGCTATTTATAAACCATCGGCACCATGAATCTCCTGATCTAGTTAAAAGAGGGTCTACAGAAAGCAACATTGTTTTGACTACATTTTGATAACAGCCCTACAGGGCACACTATCAATTTAAGCCTAAAATAGATTTATCTTCTTCATCACAAATCTGTTCTTCAACTTAGGCTATATAGGCCTATCGTGTTATCGACAATGTTTTTTCCAGGATAAATCGAATGAGGGTTAAATCAAATATCGCCAGCTTTAACACCAATTTCAAAATTGGTCAGCTTATGATACAGTGGATTACCGAATCTACAAGAACAATGCTAGCAATGACATTGCCATGTGATATTTACATGTTAAAGACAGCATTTTTTATTTGCAGAGGTTACCGTTTTTGTTCAGCTTTGATGAAGTGGAAGGAAGATGGGTAAAAATACATTGTTCAAAATTTGGGGGTCATGCAATCTAATTATAGTTTTCAAAATATGAATGATAAGCCATGGCCATTTGCTCAGGTTGGTGTGTTGCATATTCTCTGCGATTCATGGTGTTGGCTGTAGCTCCGGGGGGGTGGGGGGGGGTCACTCCCACATATTGTCTACCACGCGCCGTCCACACACTTTAAAAATGGACCCTAAATGGCCTGTAAACTCCCGCAGAAACCCGGTCGAAAAACATACCTACATATGGCGTAAACCCGCAGGAAACCCGGTCGAAAAACATACCTAAATGGCCGTAAACCCCGCCGTAAAAATGGTTAAAGAATTTTGTAATTTAGTACCCAAACCTCGAAAAAAACAGTTGAAGCTGAAAAACACCCCTTTTTTTAGGAAAACGTCGACGACGTCGAAGGGCTGAAACAGACCCTTTTCGACGCCTTTTTGTGGACGCCGCTTGTGCGTCGTACATGATATGTTGAGTCGACCCCCCCCCCTCCCGGGGCTGTAGCTTTCACCAGCTAGTTGTTAAATTGTGAAGAATTCACCTGTTTCTGCATAGCTGCCGCCATTTGGCACTAGTCCAGCTTTACTTATGTTTGTTTCTGACCCAGTACAGTATTGAAGCCCTTACTAAGCCCTAACATGAAAAAACACACAGGATCAATATCTGCCTAGAAATAAATAAAAAGAAGCATTTTTAGTGATTTTGAATAAACTTGCATAATTAATCATTAATAAACTTCCAAATTTTGTGTTGAAGTTTGGAAGCTCCAACCAAGCCCTATTAGATAAAACAAACAGAATCAAAATGTGCCTAGAAATAAAGGAATAGTAGCATTCTTAGTGATTATGAATAAACTTGGATACTTAGTGAACTTCCAAATTTTGTGCAGAAGTTTAGAAGCCCCTACCAAGTCCTATCAGATATAACAAACAGAATCAAAATCCACCAAGAAATCAACACACAGATTTTTTATGATTTTGAATAAATAAATTTCAAAATTCTATGAGCAATTTTGAAGCCCTCTTCTACATTTATCAGTCTGTGAGTAATCAACCTCTGCCAAGAAATAAAGGAAAAGTTGACTTCACAACAAAGTCTAAGTCTGTTGACCTGAAATGACGTTTGATCTTAATTTGGTGACATGATATTCTACATAAATGATTAGTGATACTTCATAACCCCTTCGTCCAAGTTCCGAGGAATAAGGACTTATACTTTCAAAATTATGGCAAAAATTAAAAACTTATTCTTGGTTAAGTTTTTATTGTTGATGCCACCACAACGACCATCATCACCGCGGTCAGAAAAGCGACGCCTATGTCTCGCTTCTGCTATGCATATCAGGCAACAGGGGCGTCGACCCACCTTTCGGATTGGGGGGGGGGGGCAAAAGTGAAAAAATGTCAACAATTTTTGGTGCGCTCTGCGTGCCAAATTGCACAACAAAATTGTGTATGTTTAATAGTATTTTTATGCTAAGTTGAGTGGTTTTGTAGTGCTTTCCAATGCTTTTAAAACATATCCTTGCATTGTAACTTTACAAACAGCTTTATGAAACAGGCCCCTGCTGGTCTCTGATGTTTGGATTTAAACCTATTAATCCCAAATGATCATTTATATTAGGTGTATTTTTTTAATCATATGGGATTCAATGGGTTAAAGCAGACCATTCTTACTATCAAGTCTGTTAGAGGCAATCTGACAATGATGATTCCGACACTTCCCGGCTGAATACCAAAATAGTCCGTTCCACTTATGCTGTATGTGATGGTACCCACTTCATCCAGGTCAGTTGCTTGTACCGTCAGAACAGGTTCGCCAACAATAGTGTCCGACGTCACGATAGCTAAATGAGAGTGCAAAAGACAAGATCATAATGATTGTGCAATTACTGATTATGAATATCATTATTGGTGATCTGCATATCCACAGATCACCTTTGTCAGAATCTTTATCATTTATGGATGCTTACTCTTGCATTAAAGCATTAAAGAGCACCAATCTGAATAGATTTTCATCTGCATACATTTCAGGGTAATTTTGAGCCCTTCAATGTGTACAGGAGCACTCACTCCATATTACAAGCAAATATCAGTTTTATTATTGATTTGAGTGTCTGAAGAAATTATTTACCATTTTAAACCTTTTCCGCACCTTTTGGACCTATGATTATAAAGCTTGTGTGCATGAAAAACCTAAAAAATTGATGTGCACAAATAGGCTAAAAAAAGGGTAAAAGCAGGCCTATTTTGAAATTGATAAAACTCTTAAACAAATTCACAGACTCTCAAATTTTTGTTTGTATTTGGGAAAAATATGAGTTGTACATTACTATTTTACTCGCTATGTTTTGCTTGTGACATCACACATTGCCATTCAAAAAAAGTTTGAATATGAATTGATCATGACAAAATTGGCCAGCTTTGGCTGTATCCCATTTTGGCCAGATTCTTATGTTAGAGTCGTGAACTTGAGTGCAGTAAGCTATTAAGCTCCTAATCCTCCTAGGTTTGCGAGCTGGAGTACCAGCTAGCAATAATGAATTCAAACACCTATCAGATTTCTAAGGACGTACAAAAGAATTCTTCAGGTACTTTAGTGTCTTTGATGTTAGATGCATGTTCCAAGCCGCCACCTCATAGGAAGAACTGAAAATGACTTTTCTTATTTGACAAAATATCAGTGATATTTCACTTGTTTCTTAATTAAATGAGGTGATTTTTTTTTCCGACTGAGTAAGAATGACAAGTGAAAACAAATGCTGTCAAAATCTCTTTGAGCAAGCTTGAATCAGTTGTATTTTTTAAATAAATGTTAAACACCACATGCTTCTTTCATGCCAATTTTGACACTTTTTTTGAGAGTTTTTTTTATCTTCAGATGTAGTTCTCTTTGATAAACTATGTCAAAATAGTGTCCAGGCTTGCCCAGTTGAGTAGTTTTCATCTATATTTCATGAAGTTTGGCATTTTCTCTTTTTGCATATCCAATGTGACTGAGTAATTTTGTGTTCAGTCTTTTGCAGTTGCATACATTGAAAGGCAATTATCATTATCAGAACATTTCTTCCTTTGGAAAAGGCAAAGGGTTATACAGTCATGCAGAATTCTCCAATTAAGTAAATATGCATAACATATTTTTGAGTGGTGGCTTCGAACAAAGAGGAGAAAGAGAATTGACTCGTTGCAACTTCTTCTCTCATACCCAAGGCTGCCACTCGTAGGGGAAACTCCCTACCACAGGGTATTTTAGCCAACCGTAGCTTAGGGGATACCTACTGGAAAATGACTTTCCGTAGGGGGAAAGAAGGGTTTTTTGATGATTTGTAAGGGACGTAGGGGGTTTTGACAATTTTTAGAAATATTCTTCATTCCCAGAAGGATTTCAAAGAATTTCTGTATAGCTTCCTTCGTTTTGTCCATCTCTGGAGAAAAAACTGTGATCAATCTATTGCATTTACTACGGTTATTTTGTACCTTCATAGGGGAAAAGTGGATTTTTGTAGGGGAAAACATAGGTTCGTAGGGGCAAATTGGGTTATTGAGGTGTAGGGGAAAAGTGGTGTCCAT
>JZLH01S0098661.1:666-11358 GCA_001188425.1 Eucidaris tribuloides
ACGATTGGATGGGCTTACGCCTCTACAACTGGGAGTATGACATACTCATTCTGAACACACCAAATCAAGAGATAAATGCAAGCTAGATGTATGATAATCGTGATTGATCATACTACTCAAACCAACCTTCAGCCAATCACAAGACAGTATTTCACTGAAGTCATGAAAATTTGCCAGTATTTCATTCAAAAAGGAGAATTGACCAATTAATCAAATAATCATAATTCCATGCACATTACTTTGATCCTACAATGCTATAAAAGATCATAAAAGCCATCTCCAAACGAAGACTGTAGAATAAGAAGTACTTAAGTCACATTTTGATAAAATTGAGTTGATCGTACTGAAGTTGTTACAAGCTGGGAAATTTTTTGAAAATTTTTTGGTCAATTTGACCCTTCCCTAGTAGGGGTCAGGGGAGGAGTCAAAGTTTTTACTTGGTCTAATTTCTTCAAAATGTATCTCAAATTACTTGACTAGTTGAAAGGATTAACAAAATATATAATTTATCATGTATTTTGTGCTTTGTTGACTAGATATGGGGTCACTTCCAGTCAAAGGTCAAATGAGGTCAAATTTCAAACAACGTCCAAATTTGACAAATTACATGTCAAATTGTTTGTCTTACTGAGGACATTCCAAAAATATATACAATTAAGTGTTGTTGACATTCATTTATTCTAGAAATGCATATCTTGTTTTCCTCAGACCCTTGTTTGTAGAGGAAAAAGTACTCGAGTCAACAATATTGATAATTGATTATTGAAAATCAACAAGTGTGATGCTGTTTGTTTTTGTCCTATATTCATCTTTTATTGTGTCAATAACTTCACCAAGTTTGGAAGTACATGTACAACTGAAACAATTGTGACCACCCAGCTCAAAACCCACAAAACGTAGGTCAAAATTAATTTTCACTTTTCTTCATAGTTTTAAAGAGTAAGCTCTTAGCTTTAAAATGATATATAACTTGTTAAAATTGGACCATCCTAACCTATTCAAAAAGTGATTGAACCACAAAGAGTTAGGAGGTGCAGTTTTACAGAAAAGGGAGAAAAGAGGATTTAAAGATTACGTTCACTCAGGTGCGCCATGCGTAAGCACATGTTCGAAAAAATGTGGTCCAGAAAAACTGCCAATATCTCAGTTTGTTTCGTTTTAAGCCACCAAATTTTGACAGTAGAAAGAGAAAAGATTACTCTTTCAGATTAGACAAACTTTGAAAATTTGAGTTGTTCAACCCAAGTGACACATTTTGGTCTATTACAGAGAATCATAATCTGCGACTTTTTGTTGGTTTGGAGCTGGGCAGTCACAATTGTGATCTCTAGACAATTTGAAAACTTTTGAGCCTTTGTTTCTCAAAAGTAGTATAATGTGACTTCGGTACTTCTTATTCTACAGTCTTCAATTTTAAAAGTCAGGCAGGAGACTGAAAAATGTGGTGAAAATGTCAACATTTTCAATACAGAATCTCTCTTAGTTTTCTGAGAAATAACGTGACATCCTACGCCTTGAATCTTTGAGAATTCCCTACATTCCTGTCAGCTGTAATAAGCACTGCTACATCAACTGTCCCAAGAGAAAAAAACATTACAAGAGGAAAAGAACTGGTTGCGAAGTCTCATCAAGTTTGCTTCTGACCTGGAAACCCCAATACTCGGATCACAAATTAATTATTTCACAAGCATGGCAACCAAAATTAAATAACAAATCATTCCACAAGTTTAATGAGACATGTTTCTAACACATGTTCAACCAAATTGAATTGTACATGATTGTGTTTTTAGGCAATAGTTATGACTTCTTAAAATGTCAGTTGATTAGGAAGTTGTGAATATTTAATCCTAATTGCAGATAAACCCATTTTATTTACGTGAGGAGTTGATATGATCAAGTCGTATGCATTCAAAGGACAGAAGTGTAAAATTAGTCTATCATGAGATATGATAAACTGCAATAATTGACAATGTACGTCTTCACTGTTAACTTTTTTAATCTCAATACATATATATTTTTTCTTTCTTCCTTTTTTATGGTCTATTATAGTAGTAGTAATCCAGGTTTTAAATCCGGTTTAGTCCCCGAACTACGGGGGTGGCCGGATTCACCTCGCACTCACAGAAATCACCCTCACCCCCTCCCTCCACTTTACTCTATTCGGCGCATCCTCCTCCCTCAACCCAACCCTCCTACTCTCCTCCACCACCTGCTTCTTCCATGTCTTCTTCGGTCGCCCCCTTCCCCTCTGACCAGCCACCTCAAACTCAAACGCCCTTCTCAGAACATGATCAACATCCCTCCTCAACACATGTCCATACCAATGTTCTCCGTTCGCCTTCGCCATCTGATCCACCGTCTCTTCCAAACCCAACATCTGCATCAAAACCTCAGTCTTCATCCTGTCCATCAGCTTCACACCACACATCGCTCTCACCATTGCTCTCTCAGTCCTTCTCAGAATCCCCATCTCATTTTCACTCAAACATCACGTTTCGCTCCCTTACAACATCGCCGATCTCACACAACTCCTATAAACTAATCCTTTCATCTTCAGAGGAAACCTTTTCCCATATAACAACTCTCCGCATTCCCTAAACTTCACCCATCCAAATCTCGCCCTCTCTGTCACAGCTGCCATGCACCCTCCACTCACACTCACCCTGTCCCCCAAGTATGAAAACTCTTTCACTGTTTCCACCTTGTCACACAGCTTTTCAACATGTTCCACCATCTCTCCTGGTCCTTTTTCACATTTTCCACACACAAAATCTCCCGCCAACCTCGGGGTCACTCTCTTCATCTTTGTGCATCTCCCATGAATCCATTTCCCACATTTTCCACACAACACTGAATTCGCCCTTACCCTCATTCCACACATGCCGCATGGGTCTACCTAACTCACTGATACTTCCTCTTCTGCTCCACTCACCATCACTTCACCTTTCCAAGGTTTACCTTCAAACCCTTGCTCTCAAAAGCCATCTTCCACTTCCAGAACTTTTCCCTCATTCCCTCCAACGTCTCACTCAGCATCTCAGTCATCAAACCTTCTCTTGCATTCTCCGTAACCACATCAATCACAATTGCAAAAAACAGTGGCGATAAAACAGAACCTTGATGCACCCCCACTTTCACCTCAAACTCCTCAGATAACTCTGACCCAACTTTAACTCTTGTTTTAGCCCCTTCATACAAACTCATCATCGCTTTGACCATTGCCTCTGGTATACCTTTCTTTCTCATCGCCCACTCTATCACCTTCCTTGGGACTCTATCAAACGCCTTCTCCAGATCAATAAAACACATGTACAACTTCTTTCCCTTCGCTCTGTACTCTTCCTGAAGTCTCCTGAGAATAAACACTGCATCCATCGTTCCCCTCCCTGGCATAAAGCCAAACTACATCCCGTCCACCCTCACTATTTTCCGAAGTCTATTTTCTAAAACCCTTTCCAATATCTTCATTCCATGTTCCAGCAACTTCACCCCCTATGCACACCACAGCTCATTGAATCACCTTTCCCTTTGAAAATTGGGACCACCACGCTCAATGCCCACTCATCCGGCATCCCTCTTCCATAACTTGATAAATATTTAGTCGTCTATATTCCAGGAAAAAAAAACATGTATATATATGAAGGTGATGGAAGCATGCCCAACTCAATCAACAAGGGTAATATGGCATAATTATCAAGTGCCAGGCAAACACCCCATGGTCATTGACCAACAACAGGGTACTTGATACTTGAGCAATCTTACTGATATGCAGTCAATGGGTATATCTCCATGGTACAATTCTATGATGAGCAACACTATAAATAAATACATTGTTTATTCAAAAGTGAGAGAGACACAAACTCTCATTAATTGTCACAAATTGACACAAAACACTGATACTCATTTTTCATTCACTTTTTTTTTAAAAGTTTGACAAACCCACTTGACAGATTGCAAAGTCACGCAACATTTGGCTCATTTCTACTACAAGGGCAAAGTGATTACTTTTGCAATAAAACAAAAATAAATCAGTTACATAAAATATGAACAGAAGTGAAAAAGATATGAATGCAACAAAACAAGTGATAAAATTACATGAATCATGTTAAGCACTAGCCCACATAGCCATGTTTGCATGTCAAGTCACATCAAATCAAGCCAATAAATCAAGTCAATTTGTAAATACATAAATGAATAAATAAATACTGTCAAACCAGAAATTTTCACGAGCATTTAACTTTCCTGAATTTTGCAAGAAGTAGAGATTTGCGAAAGTAAAATGCACATGAAAGCTTGTATCTACACAACTTTTTGAATGCTTGATACAAGATCTTGTACTGTACAAGTGCACCGACGATTACCGGCCGAGCGCGTGCACATACCGCTACACGATCAGTCGCTTGTAAGCCTACCCATAGTTCTGTGCTTGTACAGTGCAGCATGGCAGGCAGTACTAGCACTGATCTCAGTGAGTCCTAGTACTTCTTGTGAGATTTTTATAATTTTTATCTGATAGCAAATATCTTGCTGGTTCTTGTTAGCAATTTCGTCATACTTTATTTTTTTTCATGGTCACTGATTCGCGCAAGTTTCAAGCACACGAAATGGCCGTCAGCTCCTATCTGCGAAAGTTTCATGTTGCGAAAATATAGTGTTTTAAAACATATAAATCAAATAATAAATTAATTTAAAAAAATAGAATAAATCAATAATTAAATCCATCAATGTAAATAAATAACTATATAAATCAATTAAACATTCAATAGATAAATTACTAAAACGATAAACAAAATACAAATAAACATACTATAAATTAGCCCAAATCTTGAAGAGTGTGAGTTGCTGCTGATGAATCTAAACCTACCAACCAAACATGTGGAAAGTGTCTCACAACAAAATAACCTTGTAAAATACTGCATATGCTTTGCAATATTGACATTAATTATCATCCCATTGCCTCATCTAAAAGGTTGAGACTATATTGGCGTAGATTCGGCAGGTCATTAATATTCATGAGCTTGGATATCTTGTTCGGCCGATGACGTATGGCTCATTAATATTAACCTTGGAACAACTTGGTTATACACACAATAAGATCACAAAATTACCAATGCTCGTCACTGAATCGCTGATAGCTCTGTGGTAAGAGAGACGTCTTCATATCTGAAGACCCTTGGTTTGAATCTTGTTGAAGGCAATATTTTCAAAGCTATTTTTATCATCTTTCTTAAAATTAGATTGGAGATGAGGTTTATTCCGTCAAAAGAAAATTGGAAAATAAAGTCAGCTAGCTGCCGAACGAGATTTCCAGGCTCATGAATATTAGTGAGCCTGCCGAATCTATGCCAATATAGTCTCAACCCATCTGAAAGGAAAGGATATTAGGATATTGTGTGATTAATACATATCACCAGTAGAGGGCAGCAGACAACTTTGAAAGGATGCATCATATTCCTGGAGAACCAGTTTTTTTTTAAATTCTGCAAAGATATGCCTCTGCACGTCTATCAGATGTTAACATTCTTGGTACTACTTGCACTGCAGAGGGCAGCAGACCAACTTGAAGGTTAAATGACATGATTGGGGGGGGGTGGTCCTCAAAATCAAGTCAACTATTCAAGGATTCTGTGAAAATTTTGTAGTTAAAAGTTGACTCATTTTAAAAATAACTTCCATCAGTATGCCTTGTGATAGACAAATCTGTAATGTAGCTTTCTCTCAAACCTCAAGAGAATTAAACTGCTGGCCTGTTCATGCTTGATTCTCCTTAGGTAAACAAACTGAAGACAAATCCTTCCAGCAAGGAGATCCACTCCAGCTGGTGTACATTTGGTTTATCTTTCAACCAGTTTGGTTCTAAAGGCATTTTTTGCTTATTTCTCTCAATCATGTCATTGAGCTTATTTAAGCAAGCACTCACCAGAGACTTCTCTGCAGAAGTGTCAATGTACTATTGGCACTGTCAACAGCGCTCAAAATACACGGGGGCTCGGGGTGATTTGCCCCTGTAATGCAAAATAGAGCCCTCAAAAATGTCAAAAGAGCCCCCGAAAATTCCCATAGACACAAAGTACATTGTAGCCAAGTTTAGCCAATGTGCTCCTAAAGTAGCCCTCGAAAATTTAAAATTAATTTTTCCCCTGCTGGTATATAAAAGAAAATACCATTTAAGAACCTTTGGCAAAGTATAGGAGCTGAAAACCCATTTTCAGTGGAATAATAGTGAACATGATTTGAATTGTTGTCTCAAAGAGACAACAACTCTACTTGTCCACTCGTCTTCTTTCCGACCTTTGTATCATATGCATTAAAGGTAAATAACATGATTGGGGGTAGTCCTCAACTTGGGCTGAAACTACTCAAGACTAAAGTAAACTATGCAAGGATTCTCCTGTGAAAATCTTGCAGTCAAACGTTGACTCATTCTAAACTTACTAATGCAATATCCCTCCTGGCAGGCAAACCTGCTGTGTGGCTCTCTATTGGTCCTATTTTTATCGTGCCCCGATGATTAATTAAAATACTAGTGTGTCCATGCTTGATTCTCCTTAATTAAACAAATTAGAGACAAATTCTTCTCGCTGGGGGATCCACTCCAGCTGGTGTATAGTTGGTATATATTTCAACTCATTTGGTTCTTGAGGCATTTTCCAGTGTTTCCAATCATGTCACTAACCTTTAATGAACAAGACAAATTTTATGAATAAGTCTTATACAGAGTGTCTAACATTTACTCATAAAATTCTTCCTATATTCTTGGTGCCTGCATCTGTCATAGTATTGTTTCCTGCTACCCGTGACCAGAAGTCTTTGTTCATAGTATACCACGGCCATCAGATTGATGTAGGATCATCCTTGCTCATACTTCTTGTTATTTCTGCATACAGCCTGCACCCTGTGCAGAATTGTCTCGTCTTCTACCTGGGACATGAGCTTCTGTTTATTTGGAGATTGTCCCTCTGAGGGAAGACTTGGAGTCCATTCTTCATCTCTCGTGCAGTCTTGGAAACTTTCAGGAATGGAGTCGAGGCTGAGAGTTCCGGGTCACGAGACTGCTGGAAAAATATTGTTCTCATAGACTTTGTACACGTGACTCGGTTCGAGGCCGAGGCCAAGGCCGGCAAAATCTGGCCTCAACTCCATCTCTGGAACTATACCCTGCATTTCCTCAGAGTATACTTGTTGAAAGCCACATCAGTGGAGCAGGAGCTGGACGAGGCTGTGGACGGTCCAGGATTTGTGGTAGCTGGTCCTGATGGAGGTGATGTGATGGTATGCGGGGTTCATTTCATCTGCCACACACTGGCGACGTATTTGATGCAGTCAGCATTGATGCGTACATATGAGAGAGGAGCGAGTAACTCTTAAACTCCCTGAAGTGGAATTTACTCCAAGACTGACGGGAAGCACATCGCCCATCATGTTTACATAAAATGCTCAATAATGAACTTGACATAAATTACCTTAACGGCATCAAACCCAAACCGGAAAGAAGTAGATGTGGACATTCCACCCAGTTCCAAATACTCTCAACCAAATCTGATGCATACGAAAACTCATTTTTTCCTTGTACCGTCAGGACCTGGAACAACCTCCCTTCAAGTATTGTTAACCAACTCGATTCAACCAACTTTATGACGGCTGTTTTAACTTTTTCTCTACTTCTTAAAAGTCCACCCTCTGCCACCTCCAGTGTAAACTCCGCCTGGAGTATTTTGGAGGAACATTACCAAGTACCAAGTACTTTCTGATATGTCAGGTAATATTTCTCTTGGGATTTCTTAGAATGGCAAATGAAATGTGCGGTACTGTCAGCCATTGATGGAGGCAAGTCGCGGAGGGCAGCTTGTGCAACGGTTCTCGGATGAACGTTCTCATCAGAACGTTCTCGGCAGAACCTTTTTGATGATGGCATTGTTCTCTTCCAGACTTCATCTAGATGAGCTCCAAAGTGTTTGATGGGCTTGTCACTTCTTCTTAAAAAGAGGCTCATTTAGATCAATACAGACAAAGTACCCTGGAGTGTGTTCCCTAGCTTGGTTCACAAAAGCTTTGAGCATCATCTCCCCTTTACTGGAGAAGAAAATGGTTACTGGCCCGTAGGTATGCACTGTCTTGTGATCATGGACCTTCACTATTAACTTAACAGAAATTCTTTCTCTTTCATTGTATTCTTGTATGGTCACGGTTTCCCCAACTCCAGTTCTGTTTGCGTTCTGCAATACGATGTCCAAAAATAAGAAATCGCTTATGGCCTCTACCATTGTCCATGAGACGAAATCTTTGGCATTTATGCTGTCCAGAGCCCTCTTTGCTTCCTAATGGAGCACTGTAGTGTTGCACGACTCCATTTTTTTGGGGAGTCACTGGTCGCGGATCAAAAGTCGCGACTGTGACTATTACTGACTCTTGGCATGATCAATACATGTAGGTAAAAAGAATCACATGACAGCCGGTCGTCAATGACTGTTCAGTATCCTCCTTCAATAATTTCAGTTCAACATCCTGAATACATGCCTAACTTACCTCTACTTGAACTGAACTGTACATGATTTTATATAACAATGAACTAAATTATAATATTGCGATGTTGATTTATGGATGACAAGCCCACGGTATCTGCAACTTGCAAAATATTGCGAAACCGTGTACAGATTTTTGCTATCACAAAGGGCATATGTTGGAAGCTCACAGCAGCTAGCTTGCCTAGCTAGCTAGCCACTCACGATCTTTTTTTTCATCACGCCATGGCCGTGGCTCAAAGGGAAATTTCTGCTCAAACTATGTTACATTCCGTGTTTTGATGTGTCAGGCAGTCCAGTGTCTTTCAATTTCGTTACCAATGATAATGGTGAGTTTGTTTTAGAAATTATGTTTGAACTTGTGTTATTTCAACTGTGATTTTGATCATTTAAAAATTGACTGTGTATCTTAGTCCCACACATTGCATTGATGTTTTGACATTGGTCGGTATGCTGTACATTGTGATTTTTAGAGTCAGCTTTTGGTGACTTAGTCGTTCTTGGACAGGATCAACTTCCAAGTTGTTTGCTTTATGCTTCTTGGAGCTGTATGGCACTGGCTCCGCTACATGTACGGTAGTTGCACTCAGTGTTGTAACCAAGTCATTTTTTTCTCAAGTCAAGTCGCAAGGCCTTAATGTCTCAAGTCAAGTCAAGTCATCTGCCCACAAGTCAAGTCAAGTCGCAAGCCATTTTTTCACAAGTCATTTCGTCGCAAGTCAAGTCAAGTCAACAACATAAAAAATTGTGCCCCAAAATAAATAACTCGGTACAGTCTTTGCTGCAGATGAGAAAACATTTATTCAGATGGCTGTTGAATAAAACAAAGGACATCAAGAGGGTGCATTTGGACAAGAATAAGGAGTTTTAAAATTTTATAAACAAAAACAAAAAATACCTCACTCATAATCATGCACACATGTACATCAGTGTTGTAACCAAATCATTTTTTCTCAAGTCAAGTCAAGTCACAAGTCATTCTGTCTCAAGTCAAGTCAAGTCACAAGTCAAGTCAAATCGCAAGTCAGAAAAATTGGCGACTCGAGTCTGACTCGAGTCCAGGTCACCGACTCGAGTCAACAACTCTGGTTGCATTTACAGTTGCAGAGTTGTCATCAACAGAAATTACAGAAGTGCAACTGTCAGAGACTCCGGACTTCAAGTCCTTCCACTTCTTTGATCAATTTTATAATTGTCTCCATAGTCAATCAATGTAACAAGGGAAATCTAATTCTGAATTTGTATTTTTTTTTCATTTTCATACCAAGACTTTTATCAAACAAAAAATCTCAAAATATTGAATAAAGTACCTGTTCGAGCTAGTTGCATATTTGCAGAATTGCCCAGCACAAAGTTCTCAAACTTGTGCTGCAAGTTTGTGGCAGCCTCTTCCACGGAGCGCTGCATCTGACCTTTGAACTCTCCGTGCACAAAATCCTGGGCCTCTGATGTCATCAGGTCAGACAGTACGTCTTCGAGAGGCTTTTCACTCATACTGATTAAAAAAAAACACACAAGACAAAACAAAACCAAACTATCAAAATGGGGTTCTTACAGTCGTACATGGGCTAACAAAACACAGAAGAGAGCCAAACATCCGAATTATGTAACTCCAAAATCGAATAAGTTTATTTTCTTGTCCCAGGATACATCCCAGTCAGTGTGCACATTGGTATACGTTTTAAGTCAATTGGTTCTTGAGGCATTTTGAAGCCATACAAATCATGTCATTGCCCTGTAATAAGAAGGCAAAATTCTCCTTAGTTGGTACCATGCTTTCTATTCAGAAATATACACATAAATTTGTGTCGAGTATTTAAAGTAAAACTAGAAAAGTTCGACTGCGCGCAGTCAATGGGTATGCCTCCTTTTTGGGACAAAGTTTATTGACCTTTGACCCTTGACCATAATCTGTGACCCCTGTGACTCTACCAAAATATTTGTCTCTTTTGTTTCTTAACCTAACCACCAAATTATATCAACAGTGAGCAATCCTAACTGGCGTTACATGTATAGGCAGAAAATTACATTTTGGGATAAAGTGCATTGACCTTTGACCCTTGACCTTGACCTTTGACCCCTGTGATTCTACCAAAATATTTGTCTTTTGTTTCTTAACCTAACCACCAAATTATATCAACAGTGAGCACTCCTAATTGGAATTAGAGGC
>JZLH01S0098661.1:31992-43090 GCA_001188425.1 Eucidaris tribuloides
TCATCTCCACCACCACTACCACCACCACCATCATCCTCAACATCACCACTATCATCATCCTCATCATCACCATAATCATTTTCATCCTCCACCTCCTTATCAACACCACCACCACCATCATCATCATCATCATCACCATCATCTCCACCACCACACCACCACTACCACCACCACCATCATCCTCAACATCACCACTATCATCCTCATCCTCATCACCATAATCACTTTCATCCTCCACTTCCTTACCACCACCACCACCACTACCACCACCACCATCATCCTCAACATCACCACTATCATCCTCATCCTCATCACCATAATCACTTTCATCCTCCACTTCCTTATCACCACCACCACAACCACCACCACCACCACCACCACCACAATCACTAACATCACCATCATCATCATCAGCAGCAACAGCATCATCATCATCATCAGCAGCAGCAGCATCATCATCGCCATCATCATCATCATCATCATCATCATCATCATCATCATCACCATCTTCATTATCACCATCATCATCATCATCACCACCACCATCAACAACACAATAATCATCCTCCTCACCTGTCTGCTTCGTCCAGGATCACCCATCTGACCTTTGTGAACGTGAGACTCTTAGTTGTTTCTATGTGATCCACCAGTCTTCCAGGGGTCGATACCAGAACATTGATTCCACGACGTATCCTCGCCTTCTCGGACTTCTTCTTTTCTCCTCCCATCAGACATCCTGGCACGATCCAGTGGAATGGCTAGATTACAGTGAATAAAGGTGAAAATTACTTTAATTATACATAGTTGTATACATAGCTCATGCTCGGCAGCCTAAGGCTAAATTGCACAGGTCTTACAATATTGAACCATGTATCCTTCAGCAAGGCAGTGGCTAAAAATCACCACAG
Source organism: Eucidaris tribuloides (assembly GCA_001188425.1). NCBI lineage: Eukaryota > Metazoa > Echinodermata > Echinoidea > Cidaroida > Cidaridae > Eucidaris > Eucidaris tribuloides. The sequence continues at coordinate 32,901 of JZLH01S0098661.1, forward strand.
AAGGGGCCTGTGGCTGAGAATAATGACAGTATTGAACTAAAAATTTGGTGTGTCCATAGGACACGTACATGTATGCCCCTGCTTAGCACAATCAGTAAGCATATTGAGTAATCATGTGGAAACCAATATACATGACCTGTGACCTTTGACCTGCAGACACCACATTTGAACTTGACTTGCATTTTAGTGTGATCACCCTACACACTAAATATTATCCAAATCCATCTAATACTCATAAAGTTATCATCCGGAAACCAAATCGCATATACATGTATAATGAACTGTGACCTTTGACCGTAGACTTGCAGACCCCGAATTTGAACTTGATCTGTATTATTGCTTAAAATCCGTCAAATATTTTTCAAGTTATCGCGCGGAAACCAATTAGGGGGATGGATGAAAGGACGGACAGACGGACGGAAGGACAAGTCCAACGCTTAATGCTCCTCGAGACTTCGTCTGCGGGGGCATAAAAAGCCACCAGACAAGGTTTTCAGCCTTATCTTTTCAATGAAGTATGTGGATTTGTGTCTCAACAGGCGACCTCCCGCTTTACATCTTATCTGAGGGACGGGGAAATGGGGATAAAGTGCCTTACCCAAGGACACAACCGTCATGACGTGGACTTGAATCAGGAATCTGTAAATTTAGCATGTTGGCACTAATATTTCAAAGAAACGATTTTATTTTTTGCAAAAAGAGCTTTCATAATTGTTTGAAAGATAACCAAACACTGTAGTTTCCAAGGCAGATAAACCAATTCTAGAAATAACAGCAATGATACAGCATTTCCACGACCTTCCCTAATCTGATTCTCTGGGTTTCACACAGAGATGATCGGGTTCTAAGATACAATAGGTAAAAAACTCCTGAAAACATGAGACAACTGTGACTTACATTAAATCATAGTATCCATTCTTTACATTTGAAGTTTGCTGCTCCTTAGACCTCCTGCAGTTCTCATAGACTCAACACAGGCAAAACTTGTAGCAAGGGCCAACTTTTAATTTAAATTGCACATGAAAACTGGTAATACTGTGATATCTTGATTCATTATTTTTTGGGGGGGAAAAATTAACATGTTGATGACAATCATGCCTGATTTAGTTTCTTAGAATCCCATGTCTTAGAATTATGCTTAACTCACCTTTACTAACTTCTGCAGAGTATCAAAACTTTGGAGGGCAAGCTGAAAGAAACAAAGCAGAAAGATATTTTTTTTTTTGTGTGTTACCACAACTTTGGATGCTGTTGATTACTTCTACAGGAAATAGTGTTCAAAGGTCACAATTGTTCACACACTTCATGACATATCATATTACTTCAAAAAAACAAAATATTGTTCATTTGCATTTTGAATACAGCAATCATTAAAGGCAGTGGATCTCATTTGCAAACGTCCCCGCAGACCAGGAAAAGATAACCCATGCCCCTAGGTTATAGATGAAAGGCATGTCTGTGAAATCTAGGGGTCAGTGACCGCCTAGAATTTGAAAAATGCAAAAGAAAAACAATAGCCGTTTAGTGTACATTCTATGGTATAGGAATTTTTTCTCGCGAGAAAAATATTCAAATCTGAGTCTAACGGTCACTATAATTCCACTAAAACTGAGTTTCTAGTTCCTATACTTTGCTAAAGGTTCCCAGATGGCATTTTCTTCTAAATGCCATGGTATTTACACAATGTTAATTTTTAGGCATGCAAAAGAGATCCCCTGCCTTTAATGGCAATAACAGTATACTGTAGTTTCCACCAAATTCTGTGTAATGCATCTAAATAGTCAATAATAGACTTCCCTTCCTGATGTTTTGTTTTATGGGAAATGGCCAATTTTGCAAGTTTTCAGTATCTTTTTCTGACTGGGTCACATAGAACATGCTTTGAAAATATCCTTTGAGAGAAATGTATTTTGTTATCTTTTTTCTATCATTCCCTATATAGTATATATTTTTTTACAGCCAAGCCTGCATAGGCACAGTACCAAGTATATGCAATCCTACCCACATGTATGATGCATGCACATTCGAGCAGATTTTTCCTGATGCACAGTACCAGTTGTCAGTACATGGACAGGACATTCAAAGGCATGTGAAAAGAAGACTACTACATTTACGGGTTAGGCTCAAATATGTACTAAAGGGCATGTTAGCCTTTTATCCAGCCATTTTGTCTATAATTTCAGAAAATTGAAAAATTGTAATTTTTGGAAACAAATTCCTAATGCGGAATCTATAACGGAAAATCAGAATGATTCTGCCAAAATCGGAATAGTTGGCAGATATGTAAATGATATAGTTAATATTACAAAATTTAGACAAATATATGAACAAAAGTATGTAATAAAAGCTGATATACAGTCTGTTCTTCTCTATGGAGCACTACTGCACGTTTTACCCATGGACTACAGGAACAGATGTGCCATGTATAAACCTGTTGGAGATGATTTCAAAAATTCTCCACAAACTTCAACCTGAAATATCTTGTTTTAATAACCCTTTGCACGCGAATGTTTCAATTTTGCTTATTCGTACAATTAAATTCAGCAAATCGTAATGATTAGTTTTCTCCGTTACATTTGTAATAGAAAAGATAACAAATGCCCATAATGCTTAGGCAACATCTATAGAATAATCACCAGCATCCATGTTGCAATAAGGAAAGCAAGATTTAAAGAAAATACCAAAATAACAATTGTCATTATTATCCCCTCAAAAACAATTCAGCACACAAAAAAATATTAGTTTCCAGTGGGCTAACTCTATGGGAATAGCAATATGGTAACATAAATGGTACCCTGAAGACAGAAATCTAGCATTTTGTTGAATTATTTTATTTTTAGCACTGTGCCCTGGGTTACAAAACCGTGTTCAAGTCATGTTTGAAGTGTGGAAATAACAACTTCAGCTTCATTTTCACCCCACTTTTCTCAAGTTTAGGTCTTTCTGTTGTGCACTCGCGCAGCCTCTGCATCATAACCACTGATCTCAAGTGATCTTAACCAAAGAAAATAAATTTTTGGACACAAGAAGGCACTACACAACATGAACGGTACCGCGGGGTAACACAAGGTGCATCATATACTAAGGTGACACATAATCTTCCTAGGTCAGAGAGCATGCTCACGTCAAACCAAGATGTGACATGCATTTTGACCTCTTCTCACCTCTCTTGTTGGTACTAGGATGACTGCGTATGGTCCATCTGACCTTTGAACCCGGGGCAGTTGACCTTGAAGTTTCTGGATGAGTGGAACAGCATAAGCTAATGTTTTACCTTACATAAACAGGAAATGAAAAAAAAACAGACAAGTAAAAAATAAACGAAGAAATTTGCGAATAATGAGGAAAATAAAACCAGTAATTTATTGTATTCACGCCTAACGATATACAGTGCACTCCCATTATAACGAAATTCCTGTTACAATGAAGAAGAAATTCAGGTTCCTAAATTATTATCTATATATCTTTATATACTTTTCACTGTTTGTTTACAACGAAATTTTGATACAAAGAAAGAAAACTGCCGGTCCCGTGGACTTCGTTATAATGGGAGTCTCCTGTAATTGTGAAGATGAGTTATGTGTACATAAATTAGCCAGATGGTGATGGAATATTGGTTTTTGATTTTTCATGCTTTCTCATAAGATTAAACCCGCATATAATCTTGGGATATCACAAAAACAATATCACTTCGGTGACAAGCTACTAAAATTTCCAATAGAAATGATAAGTACTGTAATTGTCTAATAATTTTAAAACACCCCATACTTTTAGATTGGTTAAGAGATTAGCCAAGCATGTTTCCAAACAAGTCTTTTCGTTTTCATTTTGAAAGTATATTTCTAATGAACCACAATAAAGCTTTGTTGTCACACAAAGGACTTTTCCACATATACAAATAATATTCAGATAGTTTGTCTTTGTCACCACCACCCTCCCATCCCCCCCCCCCAAAGAAAAAACGTTATTTTTAAGTGTTATCTCATGTCACAATTTCACATACTTTATTGAGCTACATATTTCACGGTGGCTTTATTGTCGGGAATTCTGTGACAAAAAGCACATAATTTTCACTTCCTGATATAGCTATACAAAGTAAATGGAAATGAATAAAATCATAGAAACAAAGACTAGTTTGCCAATTATGTGTCTTAAAGGTTAGCGACATGATTGGGAACACTTGAAAATGCCTCAAGAACCAAATGAGTTGAAATATATACCAAGTATACACCAGCTGGAGTGGATCTCCCAGCTGGAAGGATTTGTTTCTAATTTGTTTACTTAAGGAGAATCAAGCATGAACATACTAGAATTTTAATTCTACCGGGGCACGATAAAAATAGGACTCATAGAGAGGCACACAGCAGGTTTGCCTGCTACGAGGGATATTGACATTAGTTATTTTAGACTGACTCAACGTTTGACTACAAGATTTTCACAGGAGAATCCTTGCATAGTTTACTTGATTCAAGAATAGTTTCAGCCTAAGTTGAGGACTACCCCCAATCATGTCATTTACCTTTAAAGAAAAACAGCAAAAATATTAGTGCACAAAATGGATGATACAGTACCTGTTCCAGTCTGAGATTTGACTAGCGTATCTTTGCCCTGGAGGATTGTGGGAATGGCTCGTTGCTGGACGGACGTCAGTTGGCTGAAGCCTAGATTCTTCTCCAGGTTTGACACCTATGTACAACAATAACACAATGACGTGTATGTAATTAAAGTACACGTACAGGCAGTGATGCCAACCAGTACAGATTTTTCCAGTTTGCTTAATGTATCAATTGAAAGAGCATGAGTCAAATTTTATCCTGAACTTGCTTATTTAATCATACACTTTATTGATTCTGCAAAATAAGCCTTTGTTTTAAGGTTGAGTTTTTGTTCTGGGACACACTGTAGTGTAGTGACAGGGCAAAGCAGGGGCGTGCCACTCAGCAGCCCGAGGAAGGGGCACAAAGTGAGATAGGTGAACAATATTACACCAGAATGTTGATGAGATATTGAGCAACACATTGGCATGGGTGGCGGGTCCATTGACGTTGCTTCGTGGGCGTGGCTGTCACAGTCTCGTTTCTTTTTTGTCACACCTCGTAGTCCAATTTATGATCTATAAAAACATTTAATACTTCACATATTAAAGTGAGACCTTAATTATGTTTTACCATGAATGGATGCAATGGCAAATCGCTGAATGAGGTTGAAGAAAAGACAGCTTCTTTGGTCTGTGAGACATCATGACTGCAAACAAACAGATAAAAAGCAAACATAAGTCATGCGCAACCTACATGTACATTCTACAAAACCACATTAATTTTCAATCACATTTACCATTACCAAGTATTCACAATTTGATTTGATCATATCTCTTTGGTACTGTTTTACTTAAAATACTCGTGAATAAGTAAAAAGTTTGAAAGATGATTGTGCTCTTCCTGGAAAGGGCTTTGATATCATTACAAGGAATAATTACGTATTTAAATCAAACATGCAAAACAATTTGTTACTTGATAAATTTACAGCTACAGCCTCAATTGATGAAATTATTCAAATGCAAAATTGTTGGTAATTAGAACTTATTAACAATACTCAATTTAGCTATAAAGCTGACTCAGTTTTGTATTTTACTCATTATACTTACAGAAACAATAAACTACAAGCAATTCAAGTTCTAGGACAAGATGGTAAGCTGATTTATTTGCACATCTTTACAGTTACACACTTATCCTAGTTTACTTACATCTGGACTTGTGGTATTTCGGGATTATATCTGAATAGCGATGAAATGATGTTGGTGGACGATTGAGCTGGATTCTTCTCCTTACTTTGTCCTCCATCTTTGCTTTTCGATCTGTCTCTGTCTCTGTGGCGATCTGAAGAGGACTTGGGGAATCTCCCAGCGTGTGATTCACTGAAATTGAAGGTATGGCCAGTGTGATGAACTGCTGTGGTGATCCTGATGAACTAGGTCTACACCTCGTTTACGGTTGTCAACCTTCAACATTTCTTCTTGGTAGGTTGTGTCCTTTCTGGCTTCTGTTGCACTGGATACATTGTTCTGCAAAGGTACAATAGATGGATATGAGATGATGGCATGCCTGTGTGTTATAGACATCTGCACCCTCATTTATGTCCAGCACATTGTAAACACGTGCGAGCTATTATTTTTTGCACATTTTGTAGCACACATTGTGTGTAGCACGCTTTGAGATTTACATCTTGGCAGAGGGTAATACTGAAAAATGTACTAGGTAATCGGGAAGTTTGTGGGGAAAATGTGTGTAATACTGCATTTGTATGTGAAATGGAGATGTTAAGGAATACAAATAGTGTAGGTTTAAGAAATTCAACAAGAAACATTGAAAATGAGCCAAAAAATAAAGGGACTGGGCAACAAGACTTTTTTGCTCACAACTCAAGGAAAAAAAAATCTTACTCAATGATCTATGCCAGCAGGCACATTATTACGGCTCTGAATGAAGTTATCAAACGAACAATGTTCCATGGTTATGATGCGTCAAGCTATGGGATAGCATTCATTTGGTCATTAAAGTGTACCAACACCCGGAGTATAATGTTTGTTATACAGTATGTAAAATACACAAAAAACAACCATAATTCACTGGTGATAGCTCCTGAAACTATACATATTTCGAGAAATCGAATCATAATCTCCATAATATTTCGGCACTTGTGCTCCGCACGTTCAAGTTCTGCTCCGTAAGCGCCGGTTTTTATGTGTGCGCGTTCTAGCTATACGCGTACGTTTTTGCAATGATATTGCGATTTCCATGTCGATCGGCCCACCCCGCAATCCCACCAATCTCGGCACAATTATACAAACAAAGTTTGGGAAGATATTGTGGGGATTCTCATGCTCAGGATTATAAATTTTGTTGTCATGTTGGTAACTTGGTACTGTCTGTTTTGTTGTTGAATTTGTCATGATAAAAGAATGAAGTGTTTTTCCTCGAGATGTCTTCACCATGCGTGGCTGACTGGCTATCGTTCCAGCGCCAAGGCTGCATTGCAGTACGCACTGCTGGATGCACTGTACTGTTGTAGCAGCTGATGATATGCATCGCACACACAGATGAACAAAAAGATAAAAATATGATATTGATAGTGCGATCGATGGATTGATAGAATTGCATGATCGACTAGTCTGTTTCAAGCCGTTTTTGCTTTTGTTAAATTTACATTTAAACTCTTATAAATTGAAATCGGAGGGAAATAAAATTCTAATATTTTGCAGAAGGCATGTCTTTAAGTGTATTCTACAACAAACATTATACGCAGGGTCTAAGGGGTATTGGTACACTTTAACTTTGTTCAGAGTCATGACAGTGTACACACAATGCATACGCAACGCTGGCATTGATCAAAGCAACAATCAGTGGTAAACACCTGTGATTTTGTGACTACTTTATTTCCATAAAACAGACATCAAATGAATAAGAATCAGACAAACATGTTGCATGAAAATGTGACTCTTTCACCATAATGAGTTTGAACATTATCTAAAACTGTTATCTTGTCGGGTCCATTATTCTCCAGGTTAAGGTATGCACTGAATGTAACATGTTATGTCACAAAGTTTACAGTCAATTCCAGTTAGGGCAGCAGTGGGATCTCGCAGGACAAACTGGTTTCTTGTTGAGTTTCACAACTTCAATTTGCCGTTCTGTGTTACTCCTTTTTGCTGTGGTGTGTCCTTTTGGCATTGTGAAGTCAAACTAACTGGAACCAGCCTTCTGGTTAGAACTTTATTTAACCCTTAACATGCCAAAGTCACAGATCTGCACCAAATAATACACATAAAGTCTATAAAGGTTTAAATCCTTTGGTAGGTTAAGAGTTAATGCTCAAATGGGATAATCGTGAAAAAAGTCATCAGCCATATATGCATGGGAGCAAACCACAATTAAAGGTAAATGACATGATTGGGGGTAGTCCTCAACTTGGGGTAAAAACTATTCTAGAATCAGGGATTGTACTGTGTAAGTTTTGTAGTCAAAAGTTGACTTATTTTAAAATAATGTCCATCAGCATGCCTTGTATGACAAATTTAGAGTGTAGCCTTCTATGGGGATTAAATCTATCGTGCCCCGATAAAATTAAACTGCTGGCCTGTTCATGCTTGACTCTCCGTAAGTAAACAAACTCAAGACAAATCCTTCCAGCCAGGAGATCCACTCCAGGTGGTGTACATTTGGTTTATCTTTCAACGAGTTTTGTTTAAACGGCATTTTTTTATTTAGCTCCTAATCATGTCAATGAGCTTTAAGTCAATGCTTTTCATTTCCTAGCACTCACATGTTCCTTGAACCTGTTAACATTTCGCAATTGTTTCTACTTTCTAGCATTCTAAACAGGACAAACATGGGTTTGATAAAATTATGGGTCCAAACTACAGTGTAGTATGTGATTTGTCAGTGACAATGGACAAGGCAATGGGCAAGAAAAGTAAACAGTGTTCATATGTAAATAATGTTTTTGTGCAATATTCAGATTTCATACAGAAGACTGAAAGGAATTGATATTCAGTCATTTCACGAGTGCCTTAAAAACCAGCCCTGGCAAAGTGTCATTGATGCACGTGACGTTGATGAAGCCGTATGTATCTGGCACGATTATTTAATTGAAGTGGTGGATATGTATATGCCTGTAAAAACTAGACGAGTAAGGAAAAAAAAGTCTCCATGGATGACATCCAAAATAATGAAATTGATTAAAAAGAGAGATAAGACGAACAAAAAGTCTGGAAAAATAAAAATAGTGATGATGTGTACTTGTACAGGAAATTAAGAAATCAGGTTACGACCGAAATTAGAAAAGCAAAACGAGATTATTACACTACTAAACTTTCCGGTGTTAACGATCGGTCAAATGATATATGGAAAGTACTGAAAACAGTATTACCGAGTTCTGGTTCAAAACATTCTTCAAATAATGACATCACTCTTTTCAGTCACAAGTAAACGAATTCAATGAATATTTAATTAGCTTCTGAAATTCAGACACAGGATGACCTTGATTACGTCCTAGATAAGAACAAATCTCGTGTTGAATCAACTTTTGTTTTCAGCTCTGTAACTGAGGCTGAAGTGTATAAAGATATTATGACACTAAAAGATAAAACCTCAGTTGGACTTGATGGGATCTCTACTAGAATCTTGAAACTGGCTGCACTGGTTATTTCGCCATATTTAACACATATAATAAATAGATCCCTGACGGAAAACAAAGTTCCAAAACAGTGGAAATGTTCTAAAATAATTCTGATACATAAAACCGGTAATAAACTTCTGCCGAGCAATTTTAGACCGATCTCGATTTTACCCTCAGGGGCGCAGGCTCAACTTGGGAGATTTTCTCCCAAATGGGAGATCAAATTTGGGGTCCACACAGGAGATTCTCTCCCAAATATGGGAGAACACTTTTCTACAAAGCCTAGTACCGGCTTAGGGGTACATTTGCCGGTGATAAGAATATGATCATTGGATTCCTGAGCACCTCAAATTACCCAATTCACCGTCTACTTAAAAATTTCACCATCTACCGCTTGAGTAATTGATGATTTAGTCTTTTCTTTAGTCTCCTGCATAGATTTACATGGTATTGGGTGTCAATGATTTTGCACAGGATATCTTGAACATAAGTTTTGTTAATTAAAGGGACCGAATCGTGGCTGTTGATGTTTCGCGAAACCAGTTCGATGCACGCAGCAGCGCACTGGCAGACCGTGTATTCAGTACGATCAATGAGAAGCAGCGAATTAGTGGAGGTCCTACCTAATTTACCGAAACGTGCCGAATTGATTATTCGGGCTCTTTCGTATTAGCGTGTGCGTCCATCGCGGTCCGCTGAGTACTGCAACGAAATAAACACTATACCGCGTTTACAGTATGTAACTCGAAACGGAGCTAGCGAACAGGGTGACGGCCGTGAGTTTTGTTCTCATCAGGCCGGTCGATGGCCACGATTCAGTCCCTTTAATTACATGATAATGAAGGTTTTTGTCACAAGTGTTGATACCATTGTAATCCTGAAACTGTGACTTAATTGTTAGTGTAAAAAATTGCCACATTATCCAGGAATTTATTATTACTTTAAGTGATAGGCTAACATTGTGGAGCTTCAATTTAAAAAAAACTTGTCAAACTTTGATATCTGAGCTATATAGT
>JZLH01S0098662.1:19079-31645 GCA_001188425.1 Eucidaris tribuloides
TTCATTCATTCTTTTTCCTTTTCTTTCTATCTTTCTTTTTATCTTTCTTTCTGTCGCTCTTTCTATCTTTCTTTCTATCTTTCTTTCCGTTTCTATCTTTCTATCTTTTGTTGTATCTTTCCATCTTTCTACTGTTATATCTTTCTTTTTATCTTTCTATCAATCTTTTTATCGTTCTTTCTTTTCGTATTTCTATCTTTCTTTCAATCTTTCTTTCCGTCTTTCTATCAATCTTTCTATCTTTCTTTCTTCTTTTATTTGTCTGTCTTTCATTCATTATTTTCCTTTTCTTTCTATCTTTCTTTTCATCTTTCTTTCTGTCGCTCTTTCTATCTTTCTTTCTATCTTTCTTTCCGTCTTTCTATCTATCAATCTTTTTATCTTTCTTTCTTTTCGTCTTTCTATCTTTCTATCTTTCTTTCCGTCTTTCTATCAATCTTTCTATCTTTCTTTCTATCGTTCTATCTTTCTTTCTATTTTTCTTTCTATCTCACTTTCCATCTTTCTTTTTGTCTTTCTATTTTTTTATCTTCATTTCTATTTTTCTATCTTTCTTTTTATCTTTCTTTCTGTCTTTCTATCTTTCTTTCCATCTTTATTTTCATCTTTCTGTCTATCTTTCTATCTTCCTTTCTATTTTTCTATCTTTTTATCTTTCTTTCTGTCTTTGTATCTTTCTTTCTCTCTCCCTTTCTTCCTTTCTTCCTTTTGCTCTCTGTACCTCCATGATATGAACGACGAGAATTACGTCAGAGAATTCACTGTGGGTGGTCCTAGTTATACGTGTATAGGCAATTGCTGAAACTACGTATGAACGCTATACCAAGTTATACGCGTATAAACTTCACGTATGAACGCCCTACTAGTCAGCGATGGTTCATCTGAGAAAATAATGAAGGTTGAGTATATTGTTACGTTATAGATGTTATACGTTCTATACAAAACAGAATTTGACAAGAAATATAAGCATTTAATTGTTTAGATTCATGGCGTCGTGGCGTAGTGGATAACAGCTTGGCTTCCCGACCTCGAGGTCCGTGGTTCGAGCCCACGTCACGGCGGTTGTGTCCTTGGGTAAGACACTTTATCCCCATTACCTCGTCCCTCGGATAGGACGTAAAGCCGGAGGTCCCGTGTTGAGGCAGAAACACCTCAGCACGTAAAAGAACCCACACACTTCATCGAAAAGAGAAGGGTGAAAACCCGGTGTGATGGCCATTTCAGCACTTTCAACATTCTTCGGGCTCCTTCTATGGCGCGTTGTATAGATGCGGCCTCGTAAAGAAGGAAAGCCCAATGTGTAGCGCTTTGGGCCTAATGGGAAAAGCGCAATATAAATAATAATAATAATAATAATAATAATAATGCATTTGCATTTGCCTCTGATTATGCGCGCGCGCACGCGTGTGTGTGTGTGTGTGTGTGTGTGTGTGTAGGATGTATGTGTGTGTGTTTGGTGTGTGTGTGTGTGTGTGTGTGTGTGTGTGTGTGTGTGTGTGTGTGTGTGTGTGTGTGTGTGTGTGTGTGTGTGTGTGTGTGTGTGTGTGTGTGTGTGTGTGTGTGTGTGTGTGTGTGTGTGTGTGTGTGTGTGTGTGTGTGTATGAGTGTGTGTTGCCTTACTCGTGTATGATTTTTGGTTGGGCCTGAGCCACTACACACGAAGTCGTGAGCCCCCTTAGTTCTTTGCCCCCCCCCCCATCCGAAACTGTTTCCGTCATGCCTAGTAGTAATGTTACGATTATTATTAAAACCATGCAGAAAACAGTGTAATAATAGAAGAACAAAAAAAATAAAGGATGTAAATTCTCTTCACCTCCAGGGTAATAACTCTGGTCATGACCATTTTACCCATAATCTCATCCGCGTAAGATTGATAAAGTAATTTATTAACGTGAGAAATAATCCATATTTTTCATCGAATAAACCAACGAAGGCTCCAACAGGTAACACCGTGGATGTGTGATGATTTATTCATTGTAGATAGAATTTATTCGAAGTTCTACTCAGTGCTCGTGTTCACAGTAATTTTCAGATTGATTAGTATTCCACAGACAGAAATTAGAAATGAAAAGAATCGCTAATAATTTTTAATGATGTCCTTAATTTTGTTTTTCAAATCGGGTACTCAGTTTTATATTCTTTTCACAGCCACTTTGTGTGTGTGTGATGCATTTGCGTGTCCGCGTGTGTATGTGTGTATGTGTGTGTGTGTGTGTTTTGTCTCTTTATCTGTTGTGTTTTAATTAACTTAAAATTTGTTTTTATTCGCGTGAGTTTCCTCATTTGTTATAATTTGATTATCATTCATTATTTGCAAGTCCATACACTGCTCTCTAGATTGGACTGAGTGATGTCCACAGTGAGGGGAACTGGAGATGGTTAGACAGAAACTCTCTCGGGCAAGACTTTGACAAACACTTTGAAATAACTTCCTTCTAATCACAGAAATGTAGCAATAGATGCATTCATTGTATCATGATTGTACACGTAATCACAGCTGTGAGTAAAACTAGCCAGAATGCTATTTAAAACATGTCAGTTGTAATACTTGCTCTAGCTAGAACGTACAGTTAGTAACATATTGTATTTTGCTGTAGGAGTAAGGACATATTAATGTTGGCATTATTTACCATACACTCTAAATAATTTCAGTGGCCATTATAGGCAGGTTTGAATGTACGTTCATTGATACACGTTACATACATATGTTTTATCCAACGTTCTACATATTATTTCCTCAACCATTATCTGGATTGTAATCATTGACAACGACATTGAAGAAATATACATGTATAGGCGGTAGTGGTCGTGGTGGTTTGTTTGTTTGTTTGTTTGTTTTATTTCCGTCATAAAAAGAAATATACAAAATATACACAATAACTTGAAAACTTAAAGAAAATTATATACAACCATACAGAAATAAGTACATATATAAGGATACTGAATGACACTACAGGCTCGACTATATTACAAACATAACATATACAAAATAACATAACAGAGAGGGGAAATAATGGAAATAGAAGAAAATAAAAAAGAAGGGGGAAGACGGCTGGATAACCCATATTCAGCTACACTAATATAGTGCTGCTGGTCTTCCATGGGGACTCGTTGGATGGGGGGGGGGTGAATTGTCTTATGTAAATGGTTGAATTAAAGGTCTCCAGATACCAATAGACAAGGGTTTCTATATTTAAATATTAAGATAATTGCAACATGAACCGTAGAAATTAACATTCATTCAATTGGCAAGTGTTCGTTTAAATAAGGTAAATGATTTGCAGTTACAAATGGGTGTGGGAAGGCTATTGTATAGCTTTGCCCCTCTGTAGAAAAATGTGCGTTTGCAACTGTTTGTACGAGGTTTGGGAAGAGAAAGATTGTGGTGTCGTTACTGGTAAGGTCTATGGGAAAAGAAAATATTTTCTTGCAAATAACTGGGTGTCAAATTAATGAAAACTTTAAACATCATAATTTGAACATGACAAATCTGGCGAGATTTTAAAGTTTGCCATTTTAGAATTTCATGCATTGAAGCAATAGAAAAGTGTAATTGAGGCTTAATTTTCAAAATAATTCTTCCTGCTCTGTTTTGGAGTTTCTGCAGTTGATTTACAAGTTGTTCAGATGAGGATTGCCATATAATGTCTGCATAATCTAGATGGGGCAAAATGACTGTTTGGTATATCAAATTTAAGTGTTTTCTATTTATGAAATTTCGTAAACGACGGAGAAAAGAAATCATGCGACCAACCTTTTTACACAGATTATTAATATGCACATCCCATTTAAGTTCAGCATCGATATACATACCCAAGTATTTCACACTTTCTACTTGATTGATTACATGACCTTTTATGCTTAGGTCCAGTCTGTTATACTTTTTAAGCATATGCCTATTTCCAATTAACATACTCACGGTTTTGTCATAATTAATTTTGAGTCTGTTTTTGGTAATCTATCTGTCAAGATTTGGTCAGATTTGCGAAGTCATTTCGCTTAAATTGAAATGAACTGTATGTGGGTCTTTATGAGAAAAGTAAATGGACGGTGTCGTCGCATACAACGTGTGAACTTTACGATTGAATCGAAAATAAGGAGGGCAAGTTGTTAATAAAGTATTATAAATACCAGTGGCCTAAGCTATGGGACCACTTGGGTGGGATGGATGGATGCGTCTCGGCTTTGGGTTCATGATAGTTGTGTTGTAGTGTGCATGTGACGGATGGTGATTGGAGGTGAAGATTGATGGTGATATATGTGGTGTGCGTCGGTGACGACTGATGTTACGATAGGTGGCTGTATCGTGCGATGTGAAGTTGTGGGTGTTTGGCAACCCGGGGGGGGGGGCAGCTCTGACTTACAGTGTTCCTATGGCTGCCACACCGAAATCGAAAATGGGGGCCGGCTGCCGCAACGGGCCTTTGAGGGCGAAAAAATGGAGGTCTCCTGTACTGGAGCTAAGGGTTCAGAAACCCTCAAAATGATATGCTCCGAAACTAAAAGAGTGGGCGGAAGTTCCGGCGCGCGGTCAACGGCGCGGCCGTGCGCTGAAAGAGCAATAGCTTGGCGCAAAAAATCAAAAGTGAAGCGGCAAATTTAGGTTGCTCTGGAACTGAAAAAAAATTTAAAATTTCTGTGCCTTCTGAAATTGTAGATGCTCGTGGGATACGGAAGATTTGGGCCTGAAAATAGGGTGTGCTCAAGCCGCGGCAATAGGTATCACACAATTATACTAAGTGCCCCCCCCCCCGCGAGGTCATGTGGTGGTGATCGTGGGGTGTTGATGATGGATTGTGTAGTTGCTGGGTGGGGGAGTGTGGTGTGAATTGTGGTGTGGTATTTGTTGGTTGTTTTTGGATGTTGGTGATGGTTGGTGCTGAATGCGGTGGGTGGACGTTTGAGTGATGGTGAGTGAAGGAGCGTTGTAGTGAGTGTTTCATGGTGCACGATAGTATTTGGTGATAATGGTGATGCGTGATGCGTGATAATGGTCGGTGGGACGTATGATTCTGAGATATGTCGGTGGTAGTGGTTGTCTGGTTGTGCAGCGGTGCTGGAGGGTCGTTGCGGTTGCTGTTGTTGTGAAGATGGGTAGGTATGTAGTAGCTAATGAAATAGTAGATCCATAGTGGTGTCACATCGAAGTATTTACCTTATATTATTTTCTTAATATGAATATACTATGTCAGCCTCTGGCCATTCCTACCTATGTTTTGATGCCGGTGGCCTAACAATTATGTAATAGAGGACTGCGTAGTAATGTTTAACAGAAGTGCTCAATTCGCCATACGATCAATCATTGCAAATGGAACGATGAAGGCTTGCTCTTCAATTTTGGTAGCTTCATTGTGTGTGAGGAACAGTGAAGGTAAACAGCCAAGTTTTGTTTGGAAACATGAATATATATCTGTTTGTTTACATAAATGTACGAGCTTTAGCCTAACGATCACGATTGGGATAGGGTAGACTGCGTGAATTTTGTTATTCTGATCAATTCCATTCACCTCCAGGATTATCATGGGAAATGGAACGTTAATTCATGTTCCTAGTCGCTTTCGGTTCATCTGAGAAAATAACGTAAATTTAAGAATAACTTACATTCCACAGATATGATTGCCCAAATTTAATGAGTGTAGGCTACAACGTTACTACTTTTTTTGCGGGTGCGCGCGCCTTGGTGGCTGCCCGCCGACAGAGCCTCTCTTAAGTATTGGCTTTATTTTTTCTTGCGGTTTTGTAGTATCATGATTGTGATTTTGTATACTGTCTCTAAATGTCTGCTCTATCAAGCACTTGTAGGGACAAGTTTTGGAAAAATTGTATTGCATACTTTTCTGCTGTATTAGTAAACTGATTTTTCCTTCAGCTGTACTATCGAGCCACTTTGCAGGTACAAGCCATTTGTTCACATGCTAGACAGGCTAATTACTGTCACTTGATTGTTGGTACAGCTCGCATTGTCTCTTCACTTACACATATGTACCATTGAATTTGGCATGCCTATTATATTTGCTGTGATTTCTTTTGTGTAGTAGCCCACTCAGCTATCACATGCTCATTGTTGTGTAGAGCAAGCATAACAACATTTCCAAAATATGATGTTGCATCTGTACAAGCAAAGGGAAGTACACTGGTAGGTATCCCATACTGTACTATGCAAAGCTCATGTATCTGACTTTTCAAGTTCAGATTGCTTATATGTGGCGCGACATTATAAATCCAAAATCCTGGGCCTTCAAATGATGTTTCTAGCCTCAACATCGGAGATCATATGGTACGGGCCGAGTATACGAGTGAATGTCTTCACTCATTGTAATTTCTGGCAATATGATCCGAAAAATGTGCGTGAGGAGAACATCAAGGCCTGGGAGTGCGGATTTTGTCTTTTGGATCGATTATCGCCCGAAGGCTGAAGACACATAGTGGCGAAAAAGGTAGAGGTTACGACAGATTCAAGACCATCTTAGATTGATGCACAATTAATGCACGCTCCCTTCCGCATAAATCGACCATCTTTCAAGATTTTGTCACCGATACAAATTTTGATGTAGTTGCCATTACCGAACATGGCTGACTCCATCGGATGATGCCGATCATTCGCTTCAGGACCTCACTCCCTCGGTTTTGCCTTTTTTGCACAGCCCATGAGTCTTCCAGACGTGGTGGAGGTGTTTGCTGTTCTTGCTACAGAGATAACTGTCTGCTACGTATTCAATCCGTCAGATCGTTATACAAGTTTTGAATCATATGTTCAGCTGTTTCTATAATGGCATGGACTAAGTCTGAAATCTTAAGCTCATTTATAGACCACAGGTAATCAAACCCTTTCTCACTGTTCATTAACGAATTTTCTTGATCTGTTGGATGAGAAATTGTATAAAGTTGATCTCCCCTTGTTATCACTAGGAGACCTCAATATACAACTTTAGACATATCATATTCATCTCAGCCATACCCTAAAAGTTCAATGACCTTAATGTCAACGGCCATGGACATTTGCCAGTTGGTGATCGGCCTACGATGACCTTGGTCATATCTCGACGTTGTTTTATCCGAACTCTGACCGGACTGCTTATATTCACGCACGTGTTATAACGGTATCTCTGACCACATTCTGCTGTTCAGCATGTATGCCTCCGTTCTTCAACAAGCCCTAAGACGAACAGATTTGCAACTTTCTCAGTCTCGTTTTAACATTAAGAACATTAAACAGGGCGATTTTGCTAATGACGTTAACAAGCGGCAACGTTCATGGCCCTTCTCCAACGGATAGCGCGATGAAGCGTGTCAGCCGCCTACAACCTACAGACTCCGCCAACGTTACTGGCACTCATGCCACCATTCCAGGATTCGGAAGCTTGAAATCTCACCATGATTAGTCCTTGGCCTCATAACTCTAACATCTCTGCAGCAAAGAAGGAGTGGCGACGACTTGAGAGAGGAAATGGCGCAACAATGGGGAAAACTCCAGAGACCGACCGTGTGCTCGTTTGTGCCCAGATCGTGACCAAGTCATACTATCTTGTGTCAGTGCCAAACGTCTCGTTCACAGTAGCACTAATTTAGAGATTGTGGGTTAACGATCATAAGGAACTCTTTCAACGTCGCCAACCAAGTGTGCTTGCATTGATAGAACCTGCCTCCCCCCCCCCAAAATCCCATGGCTCATTTTGCATATCTTTTGACCGGAACAGCTTTCTCCGTTACCTACACATACCGACAACCAATTCTCATGGCTGAAACATTCAATCAAGTATTTCCATTCTAGGTTAAAAGAATCGCCTGAAAGTCTTAATCCTAATTGTTGTATCACTTGAACCCAGAACCCATCACCTTTTCCCACTGGAGACTTTCAACATACCACTGTCTGACGAGATTCTTTTCCCTTGCTTCGTAAATGCCTCCCAAAATCTTTGCCCCGTTGGGATCCAGTTTCTACCATTCTTCTCAAGGATTGCCGCACTTCATTTGCCAATTTATTTAGCACCGAATCATTAATCTTAGTATAGATCGCAAGCTACTGTACCCTCAGCTGAAGAAGCTCTTATTCGCCTTGCTAAAAAAAAAAAAACTTCTTTGCGACGTGAATCACTAAAAAATTACCGTCCTTTTGTAATCTCCATTTTTGTTTAAGATTTCGAGAGGAGTCTGTATTCACAAAGACTTTCAGGACGTATCTTCGCTTGAACACAATTTGCTCGACCTTTCCATTTTCTGCTTACCGTCCTTACCATCATGTCGATGACACTACTCACAAGATGTGTCCAATTACATTTTACAGGAACATTGCGACATGCGATCCGTCACAGCCAATTTGGTTCTCCTCGATCTGTCTTCGGCCTTGGATACCGTAGACACAAAATACTCATCAATAGTCTTGTAAGCCTGGCGTAGTACAAGGCCAGCTCTTTGAATGGTTCAAATCTTATCTTTCATGTCATTCACAGTCTGTTATTTTGAATGGCATTTTCAACATCCTCATCAATGCATTTAGCGACTTGGAGTACCACAAGGCTCTGTCGCCGGGCCCACTTTATTTTCAATATATTCTGATTGGTCTGCGGAACATTTTCAACGTCATTCTGCGTTATGTTACCATATATTATGCAGAATGACATACAAATTTTTGTTTCTTATTCCACCTCATCAATTCTAGCATCCAATGCTTTGCACAATTTGGAAAATCTGCATGGCTGATTTGATGCACTGGATGAAGTCAAATTCTTTGCAATTAAACCACAGTAATATGTGAGTTCATGCTTTTCGCGATCAAAAATCTCAGTTAAAACAAATTACATGTAGATTCATTTCTATTCCCGGCAATGACATTCCTCTGTCGCAGCTCCTGTCGTAATTCGGTGTCATGTTTGATTCGCCAAATGTCTATGGTCTCATCAAATTACCAGCATTTGCAAATCTGTTCGCTATTCAATTGCGCAATATCGAGCTTCATCCTGCAAATATCTTACTCGTTCTGCAACAGAGAAGCTTGTCCACTCGCCTCATTTCATCTCGACTTGCATTTCGGTAATGGCCTTACTCTTCAATACGCAAATTCTCAATTTGCTTCAATTACAGAATGGCTACAAATTTCAGCTCGCAACGAATTGATTTCTTTTATCAAGAAACACGAATCCACATTACACCTATCTTGAACAGTCTATCACTTGGTTGCCGTAAAGGGAACGTATAACATTTAAGATCCGTTCTTTTGGTTTATGCCATACTAATCAACGGACAGCCCTGATAACAATCCCGTGGTCTCTGTTAATCATTCCAGTACCAAACATGTACATCCCTTTACGAATCTCAATTCCGGTCTTTTACAGGTTTCATTGTCAAGAAATTCCTGGCGGGATCGAGCTATTTGCTCCTTTGCCGGACCATGTCCTGTGGAAATGCACTTCCACAGGAGGCTGAAGGAGTACAAACTTCTTTGACGTCCCTTTTAATCGGCGGCATACCCTAAAAAACATTTTGTCACTTGTGCATTTTGAAGGCAGAATTTACCCTTTTTTATGGTTTCTGAAAATTATTTTTTGTTGTTGTTGTTATATTTCTTCTTGCTGTTTCTTTTGTCTTGTTAAAGCGCCTTGAACATTTTATTATCATTATTATTATTATTATTATTATCTATTATTATTACTAAGGAAACACGAAAATAATATGGCTTAGCTGCAGTGGTCGTCTACAGTTGAATGGCAAATTATCATGCGGATATCTCCACAGGGTAGACTGAAGCCTCTCTGGAGATAAAAGCATGGATGGCCCCTAATGCAGGGTGCTGTCTTTACAAATATTTTGATTTTCATTTATACTCTCTGAAGTCCCCACTTACAAGTATGCATTTTTCACTGTAACACGAAATTGTTCAGTACGAAATATTCATACTACACCTGATATGGATTCCACCATAACAAATGATTTAAATAAAAACATTTGTTTATTAAAGCACTGACTAGTCATTTACACACATTGTGAGCTACATTTAACTCCAGGATAACCGCTCTCTCAGATGGCTATTGAAATTATTATTACACGAGTAGATGCAATTGGTCGATAAATCGTCTTGCTGTACTCAAAATTTGACGCAACGGAATTCGACCCCCAAACTCTCTACGTAAAATGGTTAGAAAACTCAATTCCAATGCACGACGAAACCTCCGCTTCACTTTTTTTTGCGTTATTGCAATACTGCTGATATCCTCCCGCAATTCTAACACACTTGCTCGAACATCCAGCATGAAACACTACATTTAGTTTGGACTAGGTGACGTGCAGCAGTAAAGGAATTACCAAGGTTCTGGCGCAGAATTGTTTTAAGGCACGATGGTTGTATAATCTAAGTCTCGATGCTTCGGTCCGACGCCCGCCTGGCATTACATGTCCTTCAACAAGACATTGTAATTCTGCTTTGCCTCTTTCGACCCAGGTGTATAAATTGCGGTAGCCTGTCGGCGTTATTTATAGCTTCAAGCGCGTAACAGCTGCTTAGCCTTAAACTGTACTGTCCATGGCCATGGGATAATAATACATAGTCATTAGGACGTACGATTAAGGGCTCGTGATTATGCGCTATACAAGAAAGTGATATTATTATCCATTATTATTATTATTATTATTATATTTTATTATTTATTATTATCATTATTTATTATTATTATTATTATTATATTTATTATTATTATTATTATTATTATTATTATTTATATTAACCGTGGTCGTTCATGGTAGATTTGCGTAAGGCTCATTATAATGCGGTAGCAAAGATTTGTCAGGATCAAACTCCTGTTGCCAGAATTGCTTACGCTGACCACCATTCGGACTTACAGGCTGACAAAGATGGATTTTGTAATAAAAGGATGCTCCACATTACCACGCCACCCGAAAATGACTATAATATTACATATTCACTCCCTGGGGAATATGGATCTGATATCGTTGATTACTTTAAGCCAGTCTTTTAGATTATTCTTGGTGAGATTGGAGGCATTCTCATGTGGCATGATCTAAGCTAGATTTCAAGATTCAATGATGCCAAAATAACATTTATTTTCCTTCCTGCAAATCATAAACCATGAACAGTATGATATTACAAATAATTTATTAAATAATGAAATGGAAGGAGGTGCTATTTCCCTTAAAAGCTCGGAGAGCCTGCTTCGGGAAACGCCTTACAACATTTACGTTACAATAACCACTATCATACATATTTACTAAAAACAAACTAACTCTAAAATTACGTGTAAATATTTAGTTACAATAACACTACGTACATGTACATATACTACGTACATATACTTATAAAACAGCTAACCTCTAAATTAGCGTGTAAACACAATAAATACTGTATATATCACAACAGTTAATTACTACATTTCAACGAAATAACTATCAGTACGTATATATAATGTACTAAGCTACATAAGACAATGAAAAATCTAAACAAAAAACTAAAAACCTTATGTCTGGTTTACTAAATAAATTTTGTTGCCAATAACTGCATAAATATACTATTGCATAATTGAGCAAGTAAAGATTTTTTTTAAATTTTGTTTTAAAAGCTATTTACAGAGACAGTTAACTTTAATAGGAGTAGCTTAGATCATTCCAGAGTATTTGGGCCAATGAGCCGAATGTTTTTGTTCTTGCAAAAGACACAGTTCTGTGAGTTAGATATTGCGGACGTCTTTCATTTGAATCTGGTTTGGGGTAATTATGGACGTCACAGTTCAATTCACAACATGTGACAGAAAATGGATCTGGGGAGAAGCCTTATGCATACATTCAAACATAAAAATACTATTGTTGCTAAGAGACAACTCTTTAAATTTTATGAATTTCAAATCATGGAACAAGATCGGTTCAGGTGTGACTTCGGAAATGTACATCAGACACAATGCGCTAACAATTCTGTTTTGTAATACAAAATAGTTTCTTAGTATTGGACGAGTATGTGCTCTGCCCCAGGACAAGGGTGTACAATACGTCAAGTAAGGAGGTATAAGGGAGCTAGTTATAAACTTCGGAGTACTATTCTTGGGCAAATAAAAAGTGGGTTAGAAGTCTTTCTTAGTCGAGTAAATTAATTGCCATATATTTTTTGCAATTTTAGTTATTCAGTTCTTGGTATATTGCGGCTTTCCATGATAAACAGACTTCAATACAAACACCTAAGGAATGTGCTTTTTGTCAACCGAGGAATATCACATCATTTTAGATCTTATTTTAATATTCATTTATGCTCCTATTTATATTTTCTTTCTTTTACGTCAATAATTATTGTAATTACACCTTCTTGGCATTTACAGATTAGTCGATTGGCTCGAAACATTCACATTACACTCTTTAAATTTTATTATTTGCTGTTTTGTATATTAGAAGCTAATATACTGCGGTCAGAGTAAAGTTATGTTTGTATCATCTGCCCATTTACAAGAACAAAAGATAATTCAGAACGCAGATTTCGAGATATTCGTTTACGTATATCAAAAACAAAAGTTGACCAACAGCGCATCCTTGCGGTTACACCGGCCACAAGATTTCCGTGAATTATCTCTCTC
>JZLH01S0098717.1:26876-40985 GCA_001188425.1 Eucidaris tribuloides
TTCATCCTGAAGGTATAATTTCTATTCTGAATTGGTTATTAGCAGGTCATTTTAGAACACACTAAGAATGACAAATTTCGCGAGGAAGGTAACATCCAACTACAGCCAAAAACCAACCACACCTACAAACAACAAAAAAAAAAACACCAAACACAAAAAGGGGGACACGGAGCTCCCTGAAGCCATTACCAAGAAAAAGTAAGTTCTAAGCGGATTCATTTATAAAGCATTATAATTCTCTGATCTCATCTAAACATCACATGATTCTCGTCCCTGAAATGCACATATACCAAGAGATCTAAGATTCCCGGCGATTATATAAAATATTAAAAAATTAGCATCTCCGCAACCAGCTTGGCATTGGAATATCTAGTTATGATGAAATAGTCTTTCATCCTATGTAATTAAGTAAGGGGTGATCTCAGTGTCAAAAACAACAAGTACGACTTGCCTGACAAAATCAGCCAAAGTAGGGAGACATAATCACTGCATCAACCACACCTCAAAACTCACCCCACAACAAATCACCCTGCGGCTGGATTTTAATTCGCAGCGTACCACGCAAGTCTCTGTTAGACACACCCCGTTAGGAGTCAGAAGACAGGCGATCTAGAAATACGAATAAACTAAGAGAATAAAGGTGACAACGGTGACGATAAATGATGATAATCATATATAATATAATCAAATGATAATTATAGCTATAATGATAATATAACATAACTATATATAATATAAATAATATAATAAATATAATATTCAATGATAATTATAGCTATAAGATGATAAATAATATATAATATAATATAATATAATATAATATATAATATAAATATAATATAATATAATATAATATAATATAATTAATATAATTAATATAATATAATATAATTAATATAATATAATTATAATATAATATAATATATCAATGATAATCATAGCTTATGAATGATAATTCAATAATAATATTGCTAATAATAATAATAACAAAATAAATATGTAACCACTTGATACTAAACAAAGTAACAGAATATCACTGATTAAACAAATTCTATATCTTACTGAACTTGGGGGTGTCATCCCCTTCTGAGCTTGGGGGAATGGCATATCCCCATTCCATCCCGCCCGCCTGTCTACGGCCCCTGCACGCACACACACACACACACACACACACACATCACCACACACACACACACACACACACACACACAACACACACAGACACCACCACACACACACACACACACACACAACAAACAAACACACACACAGATCACACACACACACACACACAGCGAACACACATACACACCACCGAGTAATTGTTTTCTTTCCAAGTACTATCTTACAATATCCTACAATGCGCTTCTATCTGTATGATCTATTTTTTTTCAAACCATCATCCCCGTTATCCATGATATGATTGTCAGTACAACAGATAATATGCGGTGTGTGCAGTATAAATGTAGGGTCTATGTGCGCATAAGCAGCTAGGGACAAACGAGGCAAATTTATTGACTGTCGTCTTTGCCAGTATATTTGGAGGCGGCCTCGAAACGCGATATGGTAACAACAGCAACTCAGGTTTGGGTAAAAGAGGGTTCACGCAGAAAACGTATTTTTCATTTTGAGACCTAAAATTTCAAATTGTCGGGGGGGTGAGTGCAGTTGCCGCCCCCTTTCGCAACCCCCAGCACGCTTGCGGTCATTCGCATTGCTCAAAAGTTGCAGTGTTGTAATCGAGTCGAGTCGAGTCAAGGTAGGATCGAGTCAAGTCGATAATGAAGTCGAGGTCACGAGTCGAGTCGAGTCAGTAGGAGTCCGATGTCACTGAGTCAGGTCGAGTCATGAGGGGCTTCGAGTCTGAGTCGACGTCGAGTTCATTTTTTTTTTTTCGGTCGAGTCAAGTCGAGGAGTCCAACAGAATTTCGAAGTCGAGTCGAGTCGAGTGCGAGTCGACGCAATGTACAAGTCGAGTCCGAGTCGAGTCAACATGATTTTTGTAGTAAATAGCTTGATTGTATTCATTTTGATATGGTAGCCCGCTTCCTGTACCTATGACAGACCCAACATTTACACACCAACTGATCCAGTACAACATGAATACTACACAAGAGTATGACTCAATCTACAAATTAATATCTCACCTAATCATGGTAAACCTAATACTTCTTAAACGAAATATACGCAATGGTAACCGCCTACACACCTTAAAATTTAGAAAAGGAGATGAACATTAATTTAGGTTTAGGAGTATTGAATTGATGGTCAATGCTGGGTAATAAGTAATGACACACCTGCAACGCAGCGGGGAAAAAAAAACAAATACAAATTTTTAAGAGAAACAAAAAAGAAAAGAGAGAAACATTTTAACTAATGGTTTTATTTATGAGTTTATGTCATATATTTGATACTGGTAGTTGTTATTTTTTTAAGATTTTGTTATGTTTGATTAAACTGTAGGTGATACATAGATGTATAACATTATGAAAAAAACAAATCATGTTCGCGTGTTGTTGACAAACAAATGACAGAAAACAAGTAGCTTACCATCATACTGATCAAGAACAGTGCATTTGACTGCTTGCTGAAAGTAAATAGTTCATCAGTTATCAACCCTCCACTTCATTACAGGCGAAAACTGAATAATACAACATTGCATGAGTACATGAAACATACAGTACCAAATATAGTCCAATACTCACAGTAAATGCTCATATTTAAGTGCAGCAAATTAAATAATGAATAATATTTGAACACAGCGCCCCCCCCCCCCCTCCCCCAACTCTCTGTTCAACGCTATGCGTTAAAGTGATAGACTAACATTGTGGGGCTTCAATTTAAAAAAAATTGTTAAACTTTGATTATCTGAGCTATATAGTAGTGTTTAAAATGGATAAATATCCTAGAATATCAACAGTTTGGGAAGGCTATGCTGGCACTGGCAAGATATGCATAATAAACATTTCCACTCCGGTGGAGAAAAATAGCAGATACATACACACAGTAAGTCTATGGCAGGGAAATGGCAGGTGAATCCGGTCAATGGTGCTGAGAGATTTTCCAGCTTCTTAAAGCACTATATCATTCATTTGAAATAAACGTTTTTCAGGGCTTCATTTTAGATCTTATCAAAGACCAGCATAGAGGATATGGTAGTATCATATTTTTTTAAAGCGTGGTCACGGCACAGCTACTGTATGCCGCATGCTGCTGGGCTGCAGTAGTCTGAGTCCTCAGACGCCATATAGTCAAGTGTCATCTTATAAATAACTAAAATTAAGTACCCTCACATTAATATGTTTATCAAATTTTTGAAATCTTCAAATAGCATGGATAGAATCAAAATTTTATGCTGGCCGCTCCCTTCCCACCACCAGCACAGCTTACAAGACTGCAAAGTAGGTAGGCCTACTTGTAAGACTAGACATGCATTCTTCAATCCCATCATGCAGGCAGTGCAGGTAAAGTTATTAGTTATCATGTAGGAGGAGGAGTGATTTATCTGCATGCCCTGATCATCGGCAATACAAAGAAGTCTATATGAAAAGAGATTAATATATATAGAGGCCTAGAAGTTTTTTTTTTTTTTTTTTTTTTTTTTTTGGGGGGGGGGGGTGCTTGTGTGAGACCTGCTATGCACTATCATGCTTGTACTACATGTAATAGTAGTGCCTGATACTGTACACAAAGGGCAAATGAGAGGCCCAAGAGCAAATTTAGATCTAACGAGATGCATATGACAATTTGGTGTAGCTTAAATAATTGAGTTCCGTCGATCGAGTCGAGTCCGAAGTCGAGTCAACAGGCCGTTGAGTCCGAGTCAATGGTCAAGTCGAGTCAGCTAGTGTCGAGTCCGAGTCGAGTCGAGTCATGAAGGCGAGTCTCGAGTCGAGTCGAAAGTCATTTTCGTTTACGGCTCGAGTCGAGTCGAATCGAGTCGAAAAAGCGCTCAAGTCGGGTCGAGTCGAGTCGAGTCATTACACACACTGCAAGAAGGTTGTATCCGAGCCCCACCCCTCACATACCCTATTAACTTTTTTTTTTTATAATTCTGTTTTTATTGTAGACAAATTAAAGTCAATTACCAATGTTTACAATGATTGTTAGAATGATTCCATCACATAAAAAATTGGTTACGACAACAAAAAAGATAAATAACACAATAAGTAATACAATATAGAATAACCCTACCCACTTACCCTCCCCCCCCCCTCCCAACAAAGAGAAACTGTGGCAAAACTGATGACTTAATATGCAATGTCTCTAAACAGAGTTAGGATGATTTGGTAAATAGTGTAGACAAACACAAAATATACGAGCTATGATTTAAGGCTGATTTCCCACACATATTGTAAAGATTAAAAAACATATACTGATTATCTAAAACAACAAACTTATAAAGTTCTTGAACGAACAGTATCATGTATATCAAGGAATGAGATCACAGATGACATGACAAAATATGGATTTGATGTCTACACCACTTCAAACTAAAATATTCAGTACGGTGCGAGTATTATTAAGAGAAAGGGGCACTGAGCCTAAGTCATACAAATATGATATAATTGCTTACGTGATCATGTAACTTGCGGACATTTTACGAAAACAAATTATAAGTGTAAATCGCCACTGTTCTGTGAAGTGAGACGCGGCAACTTATTTCTTTGCTTAGCAGCTAAATATTCCAAGTCCATAGTTGTTTTTCACAAATGTTTTAAATAAGCAAAAACTTGGAGATTATTCTAAAATTTACATGTATGAATATAATACTTCAAAAGTAGAAAAAGGTTATGTAAATAAACGATCAGTTGAATAGTCCGAAAATTTTTTCAAAAGTTAGAACCATTTATTTGGTAACTTATTTTGCGGAAATTTTCGATAAAACGATTGCCAAATAGGAATTACTCTTTCACATTCAAAACAAGTGACTTAGTTGTTTCCTCACTTTTATCACAGAAACACAAATTGGGTGAATTCTTAGATTTAATCTTGATATAAGATATTCTTTAATGCTATGTTGCTTATATGGAAAAATCTTAAATAGAATGATTCTTAATTTAGGTATATGGTACAAAAAATTTGCTTAATGTACCTTTTCCGATTGATAGTCAACTGGTATTGGTAAACATTATCACAAAAGAATTTCTGTTTGTCAGGTGTGAAAGATCCTTAAATCAAATTGTATGGAATGGTCTAGGGACTTTTTTATAATTCAACAATTTATGTACAATGTTTCATGAACACCCGATAATTCGGGGTCCAAAGATTCACCAAGCCAATCCTTCAGGGATCACTTATTAAAAATTATATTTCCTTCTGTCTGTTTGACGGGATTCAAAAATCTGACAAGCTCTTCAAAGGTTCTGTGACGCTAAAGAGGAGGATTAATAAGTCTGACAACATTAAGACATTTCTCTCATGCCACATTGGATAATAAATACTGTTTAGATTTTGAAACGAATTATTTGTTATACCACAGGAATTGACAACCAACTCATATCTGAAATTTGTTACCAAAAAATTCGACAGCGGCTTCCTCCCTAAATAAATCCACATTCTCAATGCTTCAGATAATTGTATTACCAAGACTGCTTAGAATGCTCTCAGGATCATGGGATTTCCACAGAATTTGAGTATCATGATTAAATTTTTCTAAAAAGGCTACTTCAATCTTTTTCCATGGAGCATCAAATTCTCATCCAATAAATGTTTTACCCAGACCATTTTTTGAGCAACATGCAAAAGAAAAAGGGTCAATCATTCTAAGTCCAGCCTGAGTATAATCATTACAACATTATCTTACGTTGAACTCTATCCCTGCCTCCATTCCAAATAATTTAAAAAATAATTTATTTATTTCTTTAAAAAAGCTTGGGTAATTTAACAGAAAGAACGGAAAAAAGATAGATTAACTGTGGCAAAGATAGGTTTTGACAACACAGACTCTAGCAATTAGAGAAAGATTTCTAGTTCGCACAGCAGTTTAAGGTTTGCCCATTCTTTTAATTTCTCTTTATAATTTAACTCATAAATTTGAGAAACATAAGAGATAAAACTACCCCTAAACATTTAAATATTGAAACCTTCAAGAAACACCACGGTTTACGGTATGGTAAGTGTTGGTTACCCTATTTACCCTATTTAGCGCAGGAACACGTACGTTGTAAAATCATGTAACACCCAACAAAAATGCTATACAATTACAAGCCTCTCACCCCAGCAAAATGAAAATGATAAGAGTGAGAGTGGGGTTGGGAATGGGGTTCGGAGTGGGTTGGGATGGTGAGTGCATGCCTCGGACTCCTACCCACGCCCACCCCACCCTACCCCCTTACTGCCCCCTTGCAACCTATGGCACCCAGCAGATTTTTTTTCTTTCATTACGTGTGGTTTTTTGACAACCCTGACACAACAATACACGATAATAATTATATAACGTGAGGCTCAGAGGGAAAAGCGACGTGCTTCTATAAAACACACAGTCCAGGTAGGCAAGTACAGTCAAGGGCGATTATGTAGGTCATTCCGTGAAACAACAAAGAACCGTGGTCAGAAGGCGTGTGTCACTATTGTTTCGCTGACCAACAGGGCAGATTCAAACCCGGGGGTGGTCACCTCGATAATATATACGGGTACACAAAAATTAACGCTATTGCCGTCGTATAACATGAATAACGCACCTAAGATAGATGTAAATGAAACAGAGATTCACGTTGTGACACAAAAAGATAATTTACTGTTATTCCTAACATTCTGTGTCCGATTACTTCAGACTTTGTACGTGTTTATGTGCCAGAAATCCTGACCGAAATGCACGTCAACTTGTTTCAGTATACCGTGTGCTTCCGCGAATAAGAAAGATCTGATATAATAGTTACTAAATATCACTTTTGTCATTAATCGAAGCCAGTATGCCTACATGAAAAGTATCATTCTTTATATATGAAGATTTGAAATTCAGTTGTATGTGTAAATATACAACGATACAAATCCGAGTATAAATATATCCGCCAACATTTTGTAATCCGGTTTTCCTATGTGCCTGTGTGTTCGATCGTATACCCCATGCGTACGCGTACTGTGTTCGTGTACGTGTACGTACGTGTATATGGGCCTTAGATTTGGGGGGCGACTTCGACTGGGGGACATTATGCTAAGCCATAATGCATAGAGTTTGTGTGTGAATTCGGCGCGCGCCTTGCAGCACGCGCAGTTTACTATACGGCGTAGTGCTTGTGTAGACAAAGAACAGGGGTGGACCTGCGTGGGTTCCTTCACATCGTAACAAAATCTAAAAACCGATAAACTGCGATCTTTTCTCATTCAGTCAGAAATCAGAATCTTCGGAACGGAATACTGTCAGGAAAATGGTAGTCGTGGAAAGAAATGCAAATTCTGAACACAATCATCGTTCAAACGGCTCCAATTCCGGGGGTGCCAGCTCCAATGGCCACCCGTCCGAGGAAAGCGGTGCAAGCAGCTCGGATGACGATAATGGTATGTAAATTACGATACTTCGTTAAATTTGTGAGATATTCTACATTTTTCCAGCATCATGGATGACACTGTGTACATTTCTTTCTTTTCATTGCAGAGCCTGGAATGCGCATAGGGACGGAATATCAAGCACAGATCCCTGAACTGCTAAGTGGTAAGCCGAATGAAAATCATTTTGATCGATTATTGACCGACTTAATCGTAATCACAATTCTGACGTGGAATTGTTTTTTCTGCGTAATTGAAGAACACATTTCAGGTAAAACTGATCTTGCAATCAACCAGTATGACGTGATATTGCTTCTCATATTCTAAGCGATGAAATCTCGAAATTAAATAAACAAACATTGTCGAGTACGACCGTGAAAAATAATGGTAATGCACAAACACAGGGGTGCACGTCATATTTGCTCCAGTACATCAATTAATCCCTGCATCTCTGTATTATTTTGCCAAATGTTCCTCTATTGAGATTTTGATCAGTAATATATTTCATTATGTGGTATCAAAATGTCCAATTTGATACTGCTTTCTGTGCCACAAGTTGCACCAGTGACATGATTAAAATAATTTTGATGCAACAGCAATATTTTGTAGAGGGGTCTCCCCCTATATAGAAAGCGGGACCGGACTGGCAATGGGTCTGGGGAACCAGAATTTGACCAATGGTAGTTCAGCATACCACATACTTGCCAACATCATAGGACTTGAAGAAGGGTAACATTTTGTAGACTAAAAAGTTATGTGTTCTAGGATGACTCAGAGCGAATGAAGTAGAAACTTGTACTTGAGAACATGATTTCTTAGTTTAACTCTTAACATGCCAGAGGATTTAAACCTCTGTGGTATGCATATTATTTTCCAGTGGCCTCATGCATCATGATGGTAATGAAGATGAGAGATTTATTTGTTTAACATTTACATTAAAAAAATGTCAATTGTAAATATTTCAAAGTATGTGTTGTGTAGTCTTGTGTGCAGTCATCCTGGATGTCTCAAACTGAATTTCTACCATTTTTGTTAGGATAATGGGTGGTTGCATTTCTTAGCAACGAACTAACATTTTATTAAAGCCCATGTTTAGTTTTGGGGATATTTTTCTTTTATTTGAGAGTTTAATGCCCGAAGGTCATATCACACCAATAACATAGGGGCCTTTTCTGAATGTCTTCATTTTTTAAATTTTTTTATTAATTAATGAAAAATCTTGGGGGGGACCCCCAAGATTTTCGACAATTTTTTACACTGTAGCGTCCAAAGGGTTAATAAAGTGAGAAGGTTATCTGAATTATACCTCATCAGAAAGATCAGAGTCTACTCATTCTGATGAGGTAAAATTCAGATAACCTTATCACCTTATTAACCCTTTGGACGCTATAATGTAAAAAATAGTCAAATTTTGGGGGTCCCCCCCCCCTGAGATTTTTCATTAATTAATTAAAAAAAAACTAAAGATATTTAGAATTTGTTATTGGTGTGATATGACCTTTGGGCATTAGGGCCTACACCTTTCAAATAAAAGAAAAATCACCAAAACTAAACTTGGGCTTAAATGTAAAATTTGACTGCTAGTAAAAAAAAAAAAAAAAACAAGAATTATTTAGTCATATGACAAACTAACAATGAACTTGTGACTTTCGGGTAATTTGTTGTTAATTTTCTTTTACATTACCACCACTTTTGTAACTGAAATTTTATGAAGACTTTAGGAAATTGACCAAACGTTCATTATTGTAGAAACTACACACGCCATATATTTCCGTCCATATATTTTTTGCAATTTTGCTTCAAGCTACGGGGAATTCGTGAGAGTATATTTTTGCAATTTCATGTGCAATCACTTTGTATAGAAATGTCGGGAAGTGAAAATTTTCATGTTCAGTAAGTCGCGAAATTCGCAAAAGTAAAACCACCGCGAAATATTTAGCGCATACAGTATTCTCTCTTTGATTAATTTACTTGATGTTGTTTCATGGAAATTTAACCCATTCAGTACCACTGTCAAAATATCACATGCCAAGTCTATAGAGTTCTGTTATATTGGTACTGAGATGGTTAGTTTCGTATGATTTAATGACAGAAATCAAGGAGGGTACTACTACTACTACTTTCCCTTTCAAATGGAGCTTGCAGCTGACAAATGCCATAACACTGATTAATGATATATTTCCTGATATTTTGTGATTTTACTTTCAAGACGGAGAATTCTCAAGAGATTATTTTCATGACTTTTGCTGCATTTTTAACTTTTCATTAATTTTGTATCTACAGCTGGAAGTCAAAATTTTTGAGATTGTGTAGTCTGGAAATTGGCAAAAATAAAACTCTGTGTTCCACATGTGTATTGTATTGTGTACACATAGTATTTGGAGAGAAAACAGTGAATAAAGTTTCTCTATAAATCAATACACAGTTACCTAAAAATGGTTAATCATGTTGGTCTACAATTTGTGCAAAGTTGCATACACCAAAAGAATTTGTCCTGAAACATAAAATTGTTTAGAAATACTAACCAACGTCATTTGATGCGGCTTACCAGCATCTCTCAGTACAACTGCTTTGGTGCAAGAGCAAAGGAAAGAGAACTCCAGAAAAATATAGTGCAATTTGAACTTCCAATCTATTATCTTAATTGTAATATCATAGAGAAATAAATTATTAAATTCCACACAAGAGGTATCTCAAATATTGATAGCTTTATAACTTTCCACCTGATTAGGAACGTATTAGCAGCCATTCACGTAAGCCGGTCACATCAACTCAAAAATTATAAAGTGACGCAAGTGATTTTTTGTCAATGATTGATTCAAAAGGAGGATATTTGCAAACATTAAATCTCAAAGAGATTTTTTTAAATAAGATTTGAATTAAAGTTCACAGCCTCCTGAGACATACCTGACTTATGTTGGTAAAGAGAATTATTCGGGTATAATCAAAATCAGAGAAAAATATTGAAGCTTATTATAAATTTGTTGCTTCTTTCTGCAGTATTGTAGGTAGTATTCAGATAGTTTGATAAACATTAGATTTTTCAGAATGCTTTTTCATATTTCCCAGTATTTTCATCATGAAAACACTGCCAATATGTAAGTTGCAGTCACAAATGTAAGGGGATTTTTTAATAGATTCTAAATAACTAAAAGGTTTCGCTGGTGTGTGACATGTAAGTGAAGAAGTGGTGGTAGTCTATCAGAGAAGGTTTTACATTTTCATTTGCCCTGCATAATCTTGAAGAAACACAAATCTCAGGAGTGTCCGCGCAGTCAACGATGCTGTATGTCGGACAAGTCACAACCAGCAGTATTGATCAAACTTGAAAATAAGTGAGCTGATTGCTTTATATGATTTCAATTTTAGGTAAGTTTTTCAAGTAATTGATAACGATTGAAATTTTTCAAAGCTTGTCATATTTCCCAAAATGCCTATTTATTATGAAACAGTGCATAAATATGTCATGACTGCGCGTTTAGATCTTGACACATTTCGAACTGACAAATGTTTCTCTGTGTAAAATATTAGGGGGCCTCATTTCCCTTTCATATGTAAAATTTAATTGTAGTACAGATCGTTATAATTTCATTTTAGCATTGTAATAAATAGCTTTGGAGAAAAATGGGACAATGTCACCCCTTTTTTTTTTACCCATATAATTTTGAGAATTGTTTTGAAAAAATAACTGATTTGTCAAAAAATTTTCTGGAAACCAGTCAAGGTATACAGGCCTGAATTTATCACTTCTCCATATCGGCTAGCGATATTAAGCGATACACTGCGATACGTAATTGGATCGATCGCTCGTTGGATACTATTCCGTTCTGGTAATTGTTACAGTCAAACGCCAAATGTCATTTCGAACCATTCGTAAATTTTTTGAATTTATACCTCTAGTTGGATTGACCTGTAAATGACATTTTGCATGAATGTTTGTTTTGCGATTAATGATATTCTTAAGAGAAATTGATGATGCTCCTACGACTGGTAACAAAGGAATGAATCGAACCCCTCGCCAAGAAACCAGCCATGTTTACCCACATGATAGAGGGAATGCGACATTGCGGCAGCGAGGTCGGACGCGAACGCGGTGTGTCGAGGAGCGATAGCTCGTTCATGACTTAATTTAGAAAGGTTTTTTCAATGGTGGAAGGACTTGAATAAAAAATATTATTGCAGGATTATAATAAGTATTTTACCGTCACGAGTTATTAGCGTTCGATGCAGTGTTTCGGCTTGTTACGCGGAGTTTAATTTCCCAAGATAAGGGTAAAAAAATTAAGAGCGCCAATGCGTTCAGTTCGGGAGCATATATGCGTAGGGAGAAGAATTGTACCCTGTATTTGCCTTTAGTGATCTAGATTTGCTGATTTGTTGACTTTATCTGTTTAAAATTATTTTTGAACAATTAAATTTTACTGATTTTTAACCCAAATTTATACACACCATGATACATTGTATATTTTCATAAATTTTTTGTTTTGAATTTATGGATACTTTTCTTTCTAAAACTACCCACCTGCTTCTTATGAATAAATTTTTATACCAAAATTGCCAATAGGCATCATTATTAGTTGCTGTGTTAACAAGCCTCCAGCAAGCTGTCAGGTTGTACACAAACCTTGTCAAACAGACGTTGCACAAAATTTGCATTTATTATGACTGTTCTAAGGCAAAACTATTGCCGTATCTGGCTTCCTGGACATTTAGATAAGTCCATCTTTAATATATTGTAGGAAACT
Organism: Eucidaris tribuloides; assembly: GCA_001188425.1. NCBI lineage: Eukaryota > Metazoa > Echinodermata > Echinoidea > Cidaroida > Cidaridae > Eucidaris > Eucidaris tribuloides. The sequence continues at coordinate 39,110 of JZLH01S0098717.1, forward strand.
GCTATACTCGGTCAACTGCGTGTGGATATAAAAAACGTGGTTTTAGGCACAGTAGTTATCTTTGGAGGTTAAAACAGTCATGAGAGTGGTGTACATGGAGTGTCAAAAGTTGATGTCTAGAAATCAGATAATAGTGATCGAGCCTACATTGCAACATGTATACACAACCACAATGTTGACAAATCTAACGAAACAAAAGATATTTTTGCATATTTTCTGACTTCAGAAATGACTTCAAATTTCAGATCTAGGAAAAATATTATTTGTTTGAAAAATAAAGTGCATAGTTTTGGTATTTTGCAGATTTCAAATTGGGTGGTAGACCTGTGACGTTGTCTCACGGCGAGTACAGAATGGGCTAATTTTTTAATTTCGCAAACTGGAATTTTAAACCCTTTCAAAGGTATTCAATTACATTTACATTATATTGTAATTCTATAAATTATATTTAAGTCTTTTAACGCTTATGACAGCTATAAAAGTGACTGTGTACTTGCGCGTCCATTTGTGTACTGCGATGACATTTTCTCTGGGGCATTTCGCAACAATGGAAATTGGTGCAATTAACTTACGCCTGATGAGCTAGGGTATTAGTTTCTAGTTCCGCAACTACTTAATCACACTTGTGTTTTAGGAAAATCGAATTGTAAGTACTTGTACAATCTCTGTTCTGGTTCCTGTCACGCGCGTCCATCAATGAAATTGTAATATATAAAAAGTAATTGAATTATTGAACAATTTTTTCAGAAATGAATATGTATTGCATAATGTCCTTGACTCAAAATGTTAATTTGGTTTGAATAAAAGCAGTTTGATTAACTGTTTTGACATTGAATTGAGATTTGTTCAATGTCACGCGACGTCATATAGGAATGGCTGATGAGCAATGAAAGCACATTTAGAAAGGATTTCTGAACCATTGGAGGATTAATTAAATTTAATTTTCAACATTTAAACACAATTCTCCATTAAAGGCATGTATCATTAACAAGTTTCAGTCCTCTACAAACAAATCTGAGCTACCACCATGAATACCCTGCACTAGTGCTGCTTGTACGGGTCGTCTAGAGAGATGAAGCCCCTGAGAGAGAACATTACGAAGCTCATTAAGTGCCTTTTAAACAAGTGGATCACCTTGGCAGAGACCATTCAAGCTTTTTCTCATTAAGATGGGCTGATGTTGCTAGACATTCTTCCCGTATCGCCCGATTAAATTTATTGTGCCAAATTGTATCATGGACGCAATTATTAGTCAGTAGGTTGCACTCAGCTATAACTGTCCAAACTTTTGTGTTCTAGGGTGTTTATTTGTCCATTCAAACACTGTCAGATATATCAGATAGCAAAATTCGACAATTTTTTAAACGGGTCTTTCACAGTGTTATATAGTGTCTTAAGTAGACCCCAGGCCAAAATTCTTGTTCTTATAATATCCAATGGGTTCAATAGGTGAACCAGCAATTTATGAGATTAACTTCAAATTTCGTGAACTGTTGTGTATAAGGGGTGGGAGTAGGGGACTAGAACCAAAGATGACAGACAATGCTCAAACATGGGCACCTTCGATCCTTACACATGAATGCACTCATGATGGCATACGCATACCATTACCATTTAACCATAACAAACGTATGCTTACATGAATGCATCAAATATGCACGTGAAGTCGTGAATAGAGTCATTTGGTTTGGGTGTGGAAGGGAGGCCAGGTATACATACAACGTTATTGGAGAGTATATTCATCAAAAGTGGATCACATTTAATGTTGATGAGTTTAGAGAGGTTTGATGGACATTCCAAGTCCCATGTCAATGCATACACATTCACCATGTGAAATGTTACATTGATCAGCTAAAAAGTTTTCACACAATCAATT
>JZLH01S0098720.1:2846-28021 GCA_001188425.1 Eucidaris tribuloides
ACACACACACACACACACACACACACACACACACACACACACACACACACACACACACTACACACACACACACACACACACACACACACACACACACACACATGGGCAGTGAACGGATATGACTTGACCGCGGATAAAATCTAGGTATTTCTCGTCGCCCCCCCCCCTCCTCCGTTAAGGTTTAACCCTGTCGGTGCCCTTTGATAGTATGGTAAAAACATTTTTCACCTTTATTTCATTTTTTCCATATATTCAACAAAGCCTCTGGGAAGTAAGTTGGGTTAAACCACAAAGTTACAATTTAATTGTGGGCCTTTTTTAAACCGTCTTAAAATGGCAGTATAGTACTTTCCTGACATTGTACATAAACAGATAAATGGTATTGAATAATGCATAGTCTCTGAGACTATAATAACTGTGCCTCATTTTTACCCAATATTCCGATAGCCGATTAACTCAGTGACCTGCCATTGTCTTAATTATATCAGAACCGTTAGAGCAATTTCCATTCACTTTAAACTACGCAGAGCAATTCACCCAACACTGATAGCATGAATATGGCATTTGGTGTTTAAAATTCGGCAGGATAAATGAAGTCGAGTTTATATTGGGGCTTATACATTACATTACTTTTGCTAAACCAGCTACCTGATCATTCACACAGACTCGATGGTATTGACAAATTTACCATTCACTGTGAGTTCTGTAATATTCTGCAGAACTTCTGCATCCGTGGTAGCCACCTGGCACCTGTAGATCGCCTCATCAGATACCTGAACGTCACTGATAGTCAACGTGAAGTTGTCACTCATGCTGAACCTCTCCGACCCCACGGTGTCAATTGTTCCTCGGTCGTATCGTACCAACTGCTCGTAATTCTCTCCGTCCGATCCATTGAGTTTATTCCAGAAGACAAAACGAGGTTCTCCGCTGAAGTGACACGGTAGGGACACTTCATCTCCTTTCCAGCCAACCACGTGTGGTTTGGTATGTATGAAGTCGGCCGACCGAGCTGTTTATTAATAAGTAAGACACAAACGCGATTCTCTTGATTAAGTAAATACAAAACAATTCTTGGAGAATAAAACGCAAATCAACGGCCTGAGAAAAAAAACTTGGTTTGTGAAGTGAAAACGGCATAAGAGAGAAAAAAACCAGGAAAACGGTAGGTTTTTCGCCTGATTTACCGACACAAGCGACATTTCAAACATCTTTTTTTTTTGGCCAGATAACATCCCATTTTCCTCAGAAAACACCCCTTTTAGAATGGAGGAAATGCTTGCCGTCGGACCTGATGACTTTTTTTTCGTTTTGCCTTTCGATTCGTGTTGGACCATGGAATAAATTCCCGTCAAACTTGGTGACCCTCTAATATTGTTTGCTACATTTTGTACCGACGAACCGGTTCCCATGACGGAAAAGATTACTTTTTTTTCTTGTTGCACGGTTTTGGACGATAACCCCCCGCCGCCCCCCCCCCCTTCGAAAAAACTCCTGCGTATACCTTTGCTTGGATCTATAGTCCTTGGATTACTGGTAACAACACAAATTAATCAGAAGACTGTGAGTTCGAGCCAATCCGAGTTCTCTCGTGGATAAGCTTACGTTTTTCGTATATAAGGATGAATATACATCTACTTCATCTGAAAGAGTTAAAACCCCGTTTATGATTTGAGCAAAGAACATCATCATCATAATCATCATCGTCATCATCATCAACATCATCACCATCACCATCATTATTACCACCATCATAATCATCATCACCACCACCATCGTCATCACTATCGTCACCACCATCATCGTCATCATCACCATCATTATAATCATGACTTATTTTCTTGCTGTGGGGCGGACGTGTTTGATCGACATGTTGCAGATGCACGACACATACAGTTATAATTATAGCTTTGATAAGAAAGGTTAAAGATATGATGATTATGATGATAATGATGGTGATGATGATGACGATGACGATGATAATGATGGTGACGATGATGATGATGATGATGATGATGATGATTAAGATGATGATAAAAACAGAAATTGCAATAATGATGGTTTTGATAATGCTGCTGCTGCTGATGATGATGATGAATATACAATGATAGTGTTATGAATGGCACAATTGAGATGATGTCATCATTGGCATTGATACAGTTATGTAATTTTCCATACATTGTCTGTAGAAGTTCAAAAGAATGTCCACGGAAGGTCCAAGGCCAATAGAAATTCCTAAATTTGGGGGGTTTGTTTCTATAAATAAATTCTGTCTGTAATTTGTAGTTATTCAGTGACTAACTTAGTCTGAAAGGACATGATAAATGCAAGTCTCTATGTCAGCCTTGCCCTTTCCTTGGCTGCATTCATCCAGGTCTTGACTGTGGCCTTGGCCTCGGGCAATCTGGCCTTGGTCTTGGTTTTCCCATCCTCGAGCACAACATTGACAGTAACACATTCCTTTGATAAATAGGTTGATTTATTTTGTAGAAGGATAGCCAAAAAAAATGCTTTGAACGAAATTAATATCATTTCCACAAGATGCGGCAGATATTGTATTAAAATTTAAAGTCATAAAACGAGTAGAAAAAACCAACAACAGCAAATCTGTCCAAGATTGATTTGAATGGCAAATTTGTGATTATTGTATGAACAGATATAACTATAATGTATTGTCTATACGACAAAACTTCGAGACATTTTAGCTCCAGTAATTTCATGAAAGTGAAAACAATAAAGTACTCTAGGACATTAATGGACCTTATTTATATGTGAAAGCCACAATAGCAAAATATAAATCATTTTCAAATACAGATTCGTGAGGTGTCATGTAAAAGACAATGGAGGACTGGTGGAAATCCCCTTGACAATCGGTTTTCCCCAGGGGCAGTGGCAGGGTAAAAACTTGGGGGTGAAGTCCGTCTAGAAATTTTTTTCAAGGCCAAATTTTTCCGCCAGAGAGCACAAACTCAAATAGGAGGTGGGGTGGGGGCTCATAGCGAATAAATCACGAAAATATATATATTTTTTTCGGGAATTTTCCCGCTAGCTAATGACAACTCGCTTATAAGAGGGGGGGGGGGGGTAGGGGGGGGTCGGGAGTAGTTTTCGTTCGATGGACCACATTTTCCCGCCAACCAACAGCAAACATCTTATGAGGGGCAAAACGTTCGAAAAATCTAAAAAAAAAAAAATGATTTTCATCAATTAGAAAAAAATAGGGGGCCGCCCTGCCCTCTTCCCCACCCCGGCGCCCCTGGTTTTCCTCATAGGTAAGAAATGATGTTGGCACACTTTTGAGTTTACAGTAATTACCCTGAACCAACTGGATGTGCCGCATAATTCTCGGTGGTTTCCGTTGTATCATGTAGCATGATACGAACGTGTGTTAATGTAATGTTTACTGCATTATTTTTTTCCCCAATGTTACGTCATTTTGACACTTACTGTATTGTTTGATCAAAATACGTAGAATAACTTATTCAACTTTAATGAACCATTGCGGTTCAAAGTTCTGACCATGTCTATTATAATTGTACCCGTGTGTGTGTGTGTGTGTGTGATGGTGTGTGTGTGTGTGTGTGTGTGTGTGTGTGTGTGTGTGTGTGTGTGTGTGTTGTGTGTGTTGTGTGTGTGTGTGGGCTGTGTGTGTGTAATGGTGTGGGTGTGTGTGTGTGCGCGCGCGGGTGTGGTGTGTGTGTGTAATGTGTGTATGTGTGTGTGTGCTGTATGTGTGTGTGTGTGTGTGTGTGTGTGTGTGTGTGTGTGTGTGTGTGTGTGTGTGTGTGTACGTTTAAAAGGTAGTTGGCTAACATTTACGCCACAGTTAAAAAAATCTGAGCGCATGATTCCCCATGCTATCAGTGTCTTTGATGAGCTAAAAAATGAAGCCTGAAATAATTGTAATAAATTTCAAATTGATTATTAGTGCTTTTAAAAAGTGAAAATCGTAAGTTGACCAGATCACTTGCCCATTTCGCTCCATAGAACTTACTGTGGTGTACACCTAGGTTAATAAAACCCCCCGAGTTTATTGTTTATTTCATGTATATACCTGCATTGGCAGTGAACGTTTCCAAACTTTTGTATTCTAGGGTGTTTATTGTCCCATTTTGACACTAATTATGTAAGCTCAGATATCAAAGTTGACGAATTTTGTTAAATTGAATGCTCCACAATGTTACATATCACTTTAAATGTACTTTTGATGTCTAGCATGAGAATGCAAAATACTTTGTGAATATCAAATGACAAAATTGTTTGTCTGATCGCCACAACTATCTAAGCTTTACGATGTGATAGTTGCAACATTAGATATAACCTAATGCTGATGCCACCAGTCTTAGACCGATTTTTTTTTTCGCGCCATGCATTCGGTGGGACCAAAAACTTTACAATAATATCATAAAATATTAAGTTGGGCAAAGGTAGGCCTATAGGCCTTACATAATAAGGCAGATTTGTGAAGTCCCGTGCATGTGAATGATGTGATGTGATGTTTGTTGAACATATTTCCCCTGTTTGTGATTCCGAATGTGGGCAGAAGATTGGTAATTGCTTGGGGATTCCGGCGATAAAACAGGGTATACTTGCGTCTGTTCTTAAAACGACAGTTTCAGAGATAACGTCTCTTAATTTTTGGTCTGTTGTAATCAAAATTATAAGCCATAATTATGAATTAAACACACACCACACACATACAGCACACAAAAAAACACAAGCACACAAACACACGCGCACACACACATACACAAACACAAGCACACACACACACACAACACACGCACGCACGCACACACACACACACACACACACACACATACATATATATTATATATACACACACAAACACACATACACAAACACACACACACACACACACACACACACACACACACACACACACACACACACACACACACACACACACACACACACACACACACACACACACACACACACAAATAAATAATCGAGGATCAAATAACACTATGTTCATTACCTGGCTAAAAAGTCTCCTCCTTACTTTTATACTTACCCCCAATTTCTCAAACTGGAAGTGTTTCGCCTTAGGGTTTTGAAAAAAATAAAGTGTCATTATAGTACGTGGAAATTACACATCTGTTGCAAACACATAGGACCCTATATACACACACATTACATATGGTTACACACATACAAGAGAAAACAAAGACAACACATTGGTTGAATTGCCCCCGAGCTATGGAGAAAGTAATGAGCAATCAACTCATAAAATAACTTGACCATAATACTATTTAAAAAAAAACACACACGCACAAATGTATTAAATAATACACGTTCGATTTTTATTATACGAGGAGGCTTCCTATAACTTGCTTAATCCGAGAATTGTGTCCCAGCAACTTACCAGACTTCACAGTAACCATGCAGAAAATCGCTAAAACTGTCCACGTTAGCTCCATTTCGTCGTAAAAACGGCATACGTTCCTAAAATGAAACCTCAATATATCTTTCCTTCATGTACTATAGTCGCTCGAAACAGGGTTGCCAGTTTTCTAAAATTCTAAACCCGCCAAATTACCCGCCAAAATCGGTGTCAAACCGCCAAATTGGCATTTGATGTATTTCATGGGTAGCATGCCCTAGATTTGGTTAGAAATGACGTTGTAATCAATTTATAACACTTTTCAAACCTCTGCTACGCATAGCCACGCCGCTACTTATGGACCCTGTACCGCGGTTTGAGGGAGTTTTTGTCGTGAATTGGTCAATGTAACTCTATGTCTATAGTATACTGTAATAATGATTTTTTTCATGTCTGCCTGACAACCGGCAAAATACTGTCAAAAACTCGTTTAAGGGGCACTTCAATATTCTGCCCGCCAAGCGAAGTAAAAGAAACCCGCCAAATTTGGTGTTTTTGGCGGGTTAACCGCCAAACTGGCAACCCTGGCTCGAATCCAGAAGAACAAAAGTAAGGAAGTGAGTAAGATCGTTTGGGAATCCCCAATATGAACTCTTCACTATGTAGTGTAGAGTTCAGCGGGGATTCCCCACGTGGAACGGTTCTATCTCCAAACTGCAAACTGGGTGATCCCCCCATTGTGCAATATGGTATACCCTCAGTCTCCTTACACAGACACATACACACACACACGCACGCACGCACATGCACACACATATGATCTCAAAGGAACTAATGACATTTATTAATGTATGTCACCATGCTCAGTTTATCTAACACACACACACACACACACACACACACACACACACACACACACACACACTCACGCACACGCACGCACACACACACACATACACATACACACACACACGCAATACATACACACACACCACACACGACATACACACCCATACACACACGCACACACTACACAACATAGCCACACAGAATACCTAAATAAAACTTCACTAGAAACCTATCCGACCGGGTGTTTTATTACATGTCAATGACATACATGACTTTCTTTTTCCAAAAGAGATCTTTCACATAAAAAAGCTAATTATTATCTATTTCAGACATCTGAGCTGTGGTTAAAATAAAGTAATATTTCCCTAGTGGCGACACGACTAAGATTTGAATATTTCTTATATTCCCTTCTTTCACTAAAGTCTATGTGACTCGCACGTTAAAAAAGAAGGGAATATTGATCTTATATTGCCCTTTTTACCATCCGGGAATTTAACAATCACTGACTGAGTTTGTCCCTCGATCACGCAATGTAATGTTATTTCCCAATAGGTTTGCACATAAAATGCAGACGATCGCTGTTTCTGTGCGGCACAAACTGTAGTGCAGTGCACAATAGCTGGCCCTACGCATTCACGGGAGTGGTAAAATTAACTGTACGAGACTGCGCTCAATTTCTAAACAAGGCCAACAAAATGCATTTTTAATAAATTATTAAATTACTTCAGATTTAATGAATAATTACACTTGATTTCTTTTAGTTCAGACATGAAGGACTGTTTCAAAACAGTTTTGTTTCTTAAATGAAAAAAAAATAAAAGTATAAGGTGCCGGATTTTTGGAACCCTGTCCCATGCCGTCACACATAAATAAACTAACCGTTTACCGAGAGGAGAATACAGACAGGTGTAAGGGGTAGTGTATTGCTAAGGGCGGCGCTACGTGGGATTTTTGTTTTTGGTCAACAAAACAAACAAAATGGCAGCTTCTAGTGGCAGGGGATTTGCGAGTTTTGAAGGAATTTGATGAGATATTACAAAACTGATGCGTAGAATATGGAGAAAGCAACGGCACAAGCTGTGGCCGTACTCTGGGATATTTGAAACAGAATGGTCTGGATGTCGTTCTCCAATTAATAGGAAGAATTTGGCGCCAATTTTAGCAATTCTTTACGTGCAACTTGAACGTCAGACGATTGATGGAACTCAAGAATGTTGAGTAACGTTACAAAACTGCGTGCAGTGCATTCTGAAATCATCGATATGGAATTTATTAATGCGAATGTAGCATTTATAGTACGGGAGCAGATTCTGAAAAACACTGTTGTTGAAAAAGTGGCGAATGTAAGAAGCGACATTGCATCACGAAAGTGGATTAGGATCTAAACACCATACTTACAAACAATAATTATGATATCGCCTTGTTGGAAAAAGAATTATTAAAACAAAAAGCAATGACATTTTGTAGATGACAAATGAAGAAACTAACGATCGCATTCTTTCTTGGCCATATAATCTCGGTAAAGTGTTTTTGTTCTCTTTAGTTCAAATTTTCTTTCCAGTATAAAGTGCTAAATGATTGTATGTTAATTGCTTTTGTTAAAATTTTATAGTTATTGTTTGATATGTTCTATACATGTAAGTAATTGTATGATATTCTGGAAATCACATCATAATTTTCTTCACCTAATTTCAAATGGTTCAAGCTAATATGATGCGTATCGAAATTACAATATATACAGTGTGTCCCAGAAAAAAAGGAAACCGAGATTGATGAGGATATTTTTATATCTTAGCAACAAATATGAAAAGAAAATCGTGCATGGTTGAAAAGCATATTTTCTCTTCTTTAATTTAATACCAGTCACAGAGATTCCCATTCACGCATGGCTGAGCAAAGACAATAAGAACGGACACAGTCATGAAATATTTTGCACGAGCAAGTTTGAAATTCAAACTGTCATGCTTGAATGTATTCAGAATATCTTCGACATTGAAGGACATCATTGAAAAGCCGATTTTATCTTCTTTCATATGATACCACATTTGTGAAAAATAAGCGATGTATATATCAGTGAGAAAAGACAATTTGAAAAGATGCTTGTTTTCAGAAATGTTCCAAAATGCATTCATTAACCCTGTTTCCAAGGTTTGGCAGCCAGTAACCAACATGACCAGGAAATTACCTTGCGATCAAGACTCGGAGCCTATTGTTGTGCCCGAGCAAGATATTGTGTGAAGTCAGCCGTGCGTGAACCTTATTGTTCTGCTCGCTTCCAGTTCCTCGAAATGGATTCATTCTAAATATCACGCTAAAACAGGCATGTTTTTATGGTACTTGTTCTCCGGCATACATTATTCATTTTTAAGCATGGGGTGTCAGATAAAAAAAGAAATTATAAATTTTTATGTCATGCTTTTGTTTCTTAAAAATGATTACATTTACTACCATGAAAATGCACTCAAAGATGGAATATGCGCGTGCAAATGAAATTTTGGTAGAACCAATATCTATTGTTTTAATTCAATAATGCGTGAACGGTGAATTATAAGTTATGTATCAAATAAAAGAAGAGGAACAGAGCTTTACAATCATACCTAATTCATTGGAGAAAGTATTCATTATGATATTTTTGCCATAAAATCCGGTTTCCCTTTTTCTGGGATACAATGTATATGACCGATGTATTGTTTACCGCAATACATCCAAGATTTGAGAATGGAAGGCACACAGCTCTCAGTTGACTGAGATTTCCAAATATAGACATTATCAGTCATTGTTTCATTTGAAATTAAAAAGAATTGGCTGTGGTTCTTCAAATAGTCTGGAGCAAACTTAGGAAAACGATTGAAGAAGCTTGTTTCTGCGCACACCCTTTACATTAACCATGATTGCACCCTCCAATATCGCTTTAGATGTATAAGCCGAAAAAGGACAAACTACCGTTTGTTACCCGGTAGGATGGGAATGTTTATTTTGAATGATTAGCATGTGCGCGCCTGTAAAATGGCGACTGGCTGGAATGCTCCCAAGGGAGTGGAGAGTGAGCACTGTAAGTACTGGATTGAATTAATGTATCCAGTTACCGGGGTAATAATAATGTGGAAACGCTATGATACTTTGTGGATGGCGCACTATAAGAACCCAGTATTATTATTATTATTATTATTATTATTATTATTATTATTATTATTATTATTATTATTATTGTTATTATTATTATTATTATTATTATTATTATTATTATTATTATTATTATTATTATTAAAATACAAATTCGATGACAATATTTAAATATTTTATCTTAACTCCAAGATGAATTATTCTACTAACAGGATCGAACTCTTTCTAATTCTCTAGTCTTTGTACCCATGATTCTATAAATGACACATGTACGACCTTCGCATAAAAATGAGATATGAAAGAGTCTTTATAATCCGTGCTGATTAACTTCTGTCTTCAAATTATTGAAATTGTACTTAACATTTCCTGAAATGTCTGTCCAGAATTTATCGTAAAACGATGTCTGCTGAACAGTTATCAGTTCTGTCAAGTAATCAGCGGCATTGACAGTAAGGATTTTGGTAATGGAAATTATTTTGTATTTTATTCTGTTATCATTTGGTAGCCAGTGGAGTTTTTTAAGTAGTGGTGTGATTAGTGATCTATGTATGGGAACATAAGATCCTTAGACTGGCCTTGCTACAGTATTTTGGATTCTTTGTAATTTGTCGATTTCAAAGGATGGTAATTCTTTGAGAAGAGCATTAGAAGAATCAAGTCTAGATGTGACCAGAGAACGAATGAGTCTTTTGTGTTTTTTCGTCCAGGTAAGTTCTGATTTTTCCAATCTGTCGTTGGGATGCCACTGCAGATGAGCACACTATCTTCACATGAGATTTCATGGTGAGATGCTCGTCGAAGGTTACAAGGGCGTAGGCTGGGGGTGCACTGGGTGCACGTGCAATCCCCCGCAGAGCCATAGGAGTTCCACCCTAATAGCAACAAAAAAGAAAGAGAAGAAAAATTAAAATAAAATATAAGAAAAGCAAAAAAACAAAACAAAAAAAACCAACAACAAGGGTGTAGGCTAGGGGGTGCCCCGGCTGTACGTGCACCCCCCCCCCTCCCCTCGCTGAAGCAGTGGAGTTCTGCTCCTGGTAAGCAAAAAGAAATTTGCATCATCTTTTCTGCTTTCAACGCCTGATTTTCTCAACTTTGGTTCCACCTCCATAAGATGTGCACCTCCCCGTTCCATCTCCCCACGCCAAAACCAGCCTACGCCCTTGGATTGTGCCGATGTCGCGTACCTCTGTAGAAGGAGCAATGGGTGTATTTCCGACTTTTTTCGAAAAAATATTTATTTATTTATTCATGGTTATCAAGAGCCAGTAGCAAGTCATTTTCTACGAGAAGTAACGCTGTTTCTACACTGTGAGAACGCCTGCAGGCTGACTGTGTGCGAGGATACAACTACTTTGCAATAAGGTATTCCTGAACTTGTTTGATTGCAACTCTCTCGATGATCTTGCTTATGTAACTGAGATTCGCAATCGGGCGATAGCTGGAGAGTTTCTGGGCAGGAAGATCAGATTTCTTGAGCTTACGAGCCAACAGGAAATATTTGCAGTTTGAAGGAAATACACCGGTTTTCAGACTCAAGTTTACTAGTTCGGTTATCACAGGAATCAATACGGACTGGAATTCTTTGAAGAGAGATGTAGGTAGAGGATCAGGCATGCAGGTGGCATTGGATAATGCTTTGATCACATTTTCAATCTCATCTGCACATATTTCGCAGAAATGTATTATTATTATTACTACTACTAGTAGTAGTAGTAGTAGTAGTAGCATCATCATCATTATTATCATTATTATTGCTTTGTCATCATTCCGGATGACAGGGACCAGAAAAGCGAACTTAATCACTGTTACCCTCAGGCATCCAGTCCCTTGTAGTTTGCATATGGATATATGACCACAACACCGGGTTTTCACCCTTCTCTTTTCGATGAAGTGGGTGGGTTTTTTTTACTTGCTGAGGTGTGCCTGTCTCAACACGGGACCTCCGGCTTTACGTCGAGGTAATGAGGATAAAGTGCCTTACCCAACGACACAACCGCTATGGCCGGGCATGGATACGAACCACGGACCGAAGTTTTATTCACTGAGCCATGACGCCTCCCCTCCTTGAGAAAGAGGATTTGCATGAGTACATGGTTAACTCATCTTCGCAACGACTTGATTTTTTCATCGCAATATTAGCAGAATCTGTTTGCTAGCTGAGGAGGAGATGAGAAATCCGGTAATCTGTTTTTGCAGGCCGGGAATGTGAGCTGCCGTACGGTGTGGAATAGATCTTTGGGGACTGCCTCAAGTTGTTATCTTGTCCTGGTAGTATGACTTTTTTTCGCCGCACTTACTTCCTTGTAATATCTCTTGCATTGTTCGTTACGTTATAGATTTCCTTATCAACCTGTGGTAAAGATTTGATCATGCGTCGTTCACATCTGCGACGTTCTTACTTCAACCGCCGCAGTGACTGCATGTACCAGGGAGCATGAGGCCGCAAGATGATTTCCTTCCCTTTTTGGGAAGCATATTTTTGAAGATTATGCTGTAGTTCCTCGTGGATTTGCGTGGAAAGTTCATCAGTATCATCTGCAGGGTCTGAAAAAAAAGTCTTGAAGATAATTTATCAAGCTGGAAGTCGGACCTAGAGACGGTCAAGGTTCCTAGACGTAACCCTTTTCCTGATGGTCTTCGGACGCTTTAGTGAAAGGAGACATTTTACGGCATGATGGTTGGAGGATAAATACTATAGTAGTCGACTGTTGACACTCCTGAAACCAAGGGCGTCAACCGTTTCTGAAAAGTGTGGGGGACCATTAGTGAGGGAACGGTGACCAGGCCCGAGCTCGCGAAGCGAGTGAGGGGGGAGGGTGTGGAGGGGTGTCCCTCGTCCCATGGTAGGGAGCTTTTTTGCATTTCCTGCTTGAAATAATGCAATTTGGTGCATATTTATACTTCTGATCCCCAAAGGTGGAGGGGACAAATGATATGATGCCCCCCCCCCCCACTTTGTAAAGTGGAGGGGACATCCGCCCCCCGTCCCCCGCCTGTTGACGCCCATGCCTCAAACCAGATCATCATCGGATCATCCAATAACACAATCGAGAGAATGATTGTTTTAATGAGTTGGAATCCACACATGATTTTGACTACATAATGCATCAATTGCTTCCAAGAAAGAATTAGCAGTATTGTTATCATTGTCGTTAACATGAAGGTTGGAATCTCCCGAAAGGTGCAAACGCCGGTCAGATGACTGAAGCTCTTCGAGCAGTGGAGATAGTTCTGAGAGGAAAACTATGTGTTGCTGCTTCTTCCGTTTGCTGGATGGGGTCTGTACAGGACAACCAGTCTTACATTCGAAAGTAACGTTGATGATAGTGTGACGTCAAGAAATTAAACCGAGGCATATGTGTGAATGTCATTTTGAGTGACATGAAAACCTTTGTAAATAATACCCTTACGCCACCACCAGTTGAAGATAATCTTGGGATACGGAAAAAGTCATAGTCAGACAGCGTCATACGGATTGTTGCAATGACATTGTTGTCTCTATCTGAGTTAGTAACCAAGTTTCTGTGATTATATCAACCTTTTCAGAGATTACAAAGTCATATAGCACAGTCGAGCATTCCACAATGCAAACGAGTAAGTAGGTCCCGGGATTTACATGGTTCCGTTACGGGCTCATTAGTAAGGTTACTTCTATTTCGTTTGCTTTTGAACGCTGTTACATCAGACGTGACTATGTTCCGTGCCCACTTACAGGATGAGTAGGTTTTGAACAAAATTCTGACGGACCTTTTTTCCACTAGTACGCGTTTTAGCCAAGCCCAAGTCGCGCAGATTTCTCCAAAGTTCATTATCTACACGGTTCAAAGGAGTTTTTCTTATGGAACGTTTCACTGCGAAAAGTGTTTTTCTGGAGTAGCGAATGCCCTTTTCATTAAGGCCATTGTCGTGCCTCGGTAGATTTCCATTGTTGCTTACATCAAGCATTGTTCAGATTAGCAGAAGACAGATGAGTGGGGCAGCGCTCAGCATGAGAAGCAGCTGGAGGCTACTATACCGAGGAATCCGGCGGGCAGGTGCCCGGAGGTATTGAAGTAGGTTACTGATGAAAATTAAGCACACCCAAAGTGAAACTATGTTGCAGACATAATCATCGCTGACGTGTAGATTCCGCAAACTGTCATAAGCATATTCCACATGAGATAAGATATACGGAAAGTCAGTTATATCTCACCAGAAAAGTTCGGCAACTGCTAAAAAGGGGTTTGGAGGTCAAAGTTTACGAGCAATCAAAAAGATTGTGCTGCCCTAGTGGTGGCGCTAAAATTAAACTTTAGATCTCCATTTAAATACCATCAGTTTAGCACTACTGGAAAAGTGGAAAGAACATTTGAACTAAAAAGAACAAACTCTCTTTACAAAGATTACACATGACCAGAAAGAGCACATGCCTACAATTTTTCATTTCTTCAACAGCTTTGTGAAGTTGTCACTGAATCATGTAGACGCTGAGTAATTTTCTGTAAAGCAGCGGCCTTAACATCGAATTATATATCTGCAAAATCTGACATAAATCATGCATGTGATACATCTTTATCATTTGCTATAACCGCGGAAGTTCGTTGGACCGTTTTTATTGGAATTTTACTGGACTTATAAGCTGGAATTATGAGTGACCTGGATGTGTGGATCAATGCTGTCATGACTTTCGCTGAACGGTTAGCCCCACCCAGTTGATGTTCTTGGTGAGACCATGTATACGTGATTTTCATGATTTTGATTTTTTTTTCACATTTTTTTACGCTCATCTTTGCTATGAATTGAACGTAAACTGTCTGATTATATAGAGACATTGATTCCGTGAACATTTCTGATGCAATCGTACGACAATTTCTCGAATATAATCCATAAATAAACGAAGATCTGGTATATACTGGACATTTTTTCGCATACTATTTTTCTCATCTACGCCACCAGGCTTAGCGACAGCTCATCGGAAATTAATGGATGTTAACTTGATGTTGTCTTTAGCATTAAGGGATTCTTGCGTCTAAATTTTACCCCACCACTTATAACGCATGATTCTATGCATTCTGAATGCCCCATTAGGTGGGGTATAGCTACCCGCTATCCAAATGACCCGTTAAAAGTCTTATCAGTGACTAGCATCATGGTGGTTTTGGATTACACCTGCGATCCTCATCATCTTACGTAATAGTGTCAATAGTCTCTTATAGGGCACTGCCTGATAAGAAATGGGAAGTAGGAAATCTGTATTTCATTTGTTTTAACATATTTAAACATCCAGAAAGTACTCATAAGGTAGATGAAGACCCAAATTAAACTTTGAACAAAGGAAAATGACCCAGAATTGGAGATATAACAACGTTTTTCACTTTTCAATCGCGCCCCGCTCTCACTTGTTAGCACTGTGCGCGAGACCACTGTCTCGGTCTGTCATGATTATCTGACACCCTGTCAAGGTCGCTTATCTGGTAGGAAATCACTGCTCAGCGCTTTTGTTTACTTAGGCTGGCTGCAGTCTCAGATAACGATAAGTAGTAAAATGCATAAATAGCGGGATGAAGCTTTTAAGAAGCGATTCCCGTCATGATAGACTATGATTTATAGCTATTTTCGCCGATATTTGACTATATTTGGAATTATTACATTTCTAAGTATCGTTGAACAAGATGGCGTCTGATCAGGCGACTCAGAAGCTTTTGGATGACATGTTTTCCTGCTTTCAAGCTGAGAACAAAGACATGATGAAATATATTCATGTTACTATCCAAGATGTTGTACGTAAGGAATTTACGAGATTGCATGAACGCTTGGACGAACAGCAAAGCAGATTAATGGATCTTGATAACGAGAATAAAGCTCAAGCCGAGGAAATCTCGCGCCTCAAGGCGATAGTTGAAAAGCAACAGACATCAATTAACAACCACGGTCACGAACTAGCTGATTCACAATACTTACGTCGCAATTGTCTGCGATTCTTTGGAATCCCTGAACATGGCAAGGAGACAACGGACGACATCATCTGTGACGTTGTAAACAATCATCTTAGAGTCAACATCACGAAGCAAGATATTGACCGATCCCATCGAGTCGGAAACCCCAACAAAGCTCCTGCCACGAGACACGGTCACCCAGCGAGAAAATGTTTGTTTCTTACCGAACTCGCTAAACCGTTATTCCAAAGCGACGTGCTCTCAAGGGTTCTGGTATTGTTATTCAAGAAGACCTCACGGTAGCGAATCGAAAACTTCTCAGCGACACTATGAAGAAAGACAAAGTCGTAAATGCATGCCAAGTTTATGGTTAAGTACCGGACACTGTCCTTTGTGCGCCTCGCTTTTAGGAAAATCAGTGGAGGGTATCATTTGGGGAGAGGCATCACCCATGCAGAAAATAGAAGTTGCAGCAGATTCATAAGAAACCGCCAAGAAATTACAATTCTGCTAGTAAATTGTAAGAAAACCCAGGATTGCAAACAGTTGGTAAGTTAAAAATTGCATTATCAAACTTTATATTTGTACTGTTATTTATATCATAATTCTTGGTTTCAGTGGCTCATTTATATGTTTGTATTTCAAGCTGAAAGTTGAAGGATGGAATTTGACAATTTGCTTTCCATCAAGCATGTACATGTACTGCATACTTGTACACAAAAACTAATGGACAGTGATACAATTTAAGATTAAATGGTGGGTCATACGGAGATTCTCTGCTATTTTTATATACCATATTATTGTATGTCGTATATTACGAGTAACTTCATATTGATTTGATTTGTATGAGATAAACACAATAAAAAAATAACTACCTCCCTTTTCAAAATACTATAACTTTAAAAAAGAATATAGTGTTGAGCACATTAATTTGGCAAGGATGTTCCTGCACTTATTGACTAAATTCTGTGAGAAAATGTGGTTGATCCGTCAAGTCTTGCATGAGTGAGCACATATTAAAGGCAAAAAGTCACTTTTCAAAAGTCACATGGGTCATTTTTTTTTGGGGGGGGGGGTTGATGCAGGATTTTGACAAATTGTGTTTCTGGTGAACGATTAATCGCTATTTATGTTAATCATCTATCGTTTGATCCTCTCATATGTCCTTTGGCACTTTCTGCATATTTTACGCTTCGGTGAGCGCAATTTAAAAATTTCCACCCTTTCTTGATTTTGAAATTGTAAAATCCATTAAGTTTACTGCAAAAAATTTAAATCCGAATTTTTTTCAGCAAAATGTATCTTTACGTGTTGTACGAACATAAGAGGTTGTAACCATGACATGGTTGAGTGAGTACACTTTATAAATAAAGGAAAAACATGTCATTATTTACCATTATTTTGGCATAAGAGATGACTCATATGACTTTTGAAAAGAGACATTTTCACCTTTAATGCATGCTCATTCATGCATGACCCAACGGACCAATCACATTTTCACACAGAAGTTAGTTAATGAGTGTAGAAACACTCTTGCCAAATTATTTTGCACAAACTCGTTTTGCTAAAAAGTTATGGTATGTTGAAAAGGGGGGTAGTTTTTTTTGTTGTGTTTACATTTTCTCTATATCAGTTATATGGGAGTAAGATATAACGGTCATTATTATATTTGTTGAAAATCAGTATTTTGTATTAGATTGTTAGGAAGATCTCTACGCCTAGGCATGAGATCATTTAGTACCTTATTATAACGTTGTTTGTTTATTGTATTATCACATTGATCATTGTTTTGAATTAGTTTAGGAATCACGTATATGCTTAATCGATAGTGGTTATTTAGCCAGGTTTTATTATTGTTAATCATTTGTGATACATATTTGTGTCAGCTCATATATATAATCATATACAGTGCGTCCCAGAAAAAAGGAAACCGAAATTGATTAAGATATTTCTATATCTTAACCCTAAAAAGCCCAAGCTTTTGGTTCTCCGTGGCCCAAGGGGGGGGGGGCCTCTGAAGCCTTTATTTTTGGACCAATCACTGTCAAATTTTGCACACATGTAAAACAACTAAAACTCTACAAAATGCAATCATTGAAATTTCCCAAGGTTACCACGTGGGGGCGCTATTCACCATAATATAATGAAATATAAATAAAAAAGGAGATTTTGTTGGATATTTCTAAGTTTTCGTCTTTAATACCTCATGAATGCATTCACAAGTGATTAATTTGTCAATAATTATGCAAGATAGCATATTTTAGATAGAAAATGAGTATTTTGAGTAGACTTTGCCTGTTTGGGGTTCGTCTTTTTATGTTTCCATACATGCAGTGATAATGTAATGCGTATTACTATGCACTGTTGGTTGTGCCAAAGAGTTAAAATAACATGGATAAATGATTTTTTTGTTCATTCTGGTACACCTTTTTGATGGAATTACACTTTGATACATTAAATATGATATAAAACAGAAATAAAGCATGGGAAATAAAGAAAAATAAGAAGAATAATGAATTTTCAATACTATTTATTTGTTTTTATTGTTTTGGCGCCCAAACAAAACAAAGCAAAACAGAACAAATTTATTGAATATGTTCTCAAATATATGAAACATAAGTTTCATGTGATGAATGAGGCAAAAGAAATGAAAAACAAGTGACAGTAATTCTTTTAGTGTAGAGGAAAAGCAATGAAATAGTCAAAAAATGACACACATGACCAAAAATGTGGTTGCCATGGCAATACGATTGTATGGATAACTCTAAATTATACACCAAAATGTTCACCATAAAAATTTAGGAAAAGTCACCGAGTTTGATGAAATTCTGTCAAAAATTATGGAAGTAGTGAAGGAAAATTTGGTAGGGGGCACATTGTGCCCCCCCCCCCACCCTTGGGCTTTTTAGGGTTACGTGTAATAACAAATATGAAAAGAAAATCGTGCATAGTTGGAAAGCATATTTTCTCTTCTTTAATTTGATACCGGTCACAGAGATTCCTATTCACGCATGGCTGAGCAAAAAAACAATAAGAATGGATACAGTCATAAAATCATTTGCACGAGCAAATTTGAAATTCAAACTGTCATGCTTGAATGTATTCAGAATATCTCCGACATGGAAAGACATTATTGAAAAGCCGATTTTATCTTCTTTCATCTGATACCACATTTGTGAAAAATAAGCTATGTATCAGTTTGCTGCTTGTTTTCAGAAATGTTTCTAAATAGCTTCATTCCCTGCTGGATTTGAGGCACGCACAAGACATTACCCTCTTCGCCAGCAACCAAGAAATTACCTTGCAACAGTGCAAAAAAAGGGGGGTCCCTTTTCCTCGTCGGGGGGGGGGGGGATCTGCCCCCTGCCCCCCCCCCACTAGGTACGCTAGTGCATGTGACTGATGCTGTTCATTTCTATTACAGACTCACCATGACTGATAACAGAAAGAAAGAAGATCAGGCATGTGTTTTCTTGTGGTGCGTACCTCGCAGTGCCTCGACCATCTTAGCTAAGTGTGTGAGTGGCATCGATGATATGGTAGTATGGTTCGAGCCCTACTCGCATGCTAGTGCACTCAGGAAGATGCATTATAGAGACACCCAACAGGAACTTCCACTGGAGTACGAGGGAAACGAAGAGCGTTATGCCGAGGCCATCGAGCGTAATGAAAAATATTTCCAAAACTGCAAGCTGTATCCAGAACGATTTTCGTAAGTGCCTATAGCTCCTACTCGAGACATGAACTTTGCCTATTTTTTTTTTTAGTTTGTAGCATCATCCTTCGATGCATTCATTGAGTTTTTTTTTTAAAGTAATAACAAAAGAGGCAGTTTTAGTGAAGTTCTTGAAAGAGTTGATATTCAAATTTACTACCATGCAGTTTGCGGTTGCAGTCCGAGGGTGGACACTCTGAGAGGATTTCGATTTTTAATTATTTGAGGAATTCGGTTTCGACTACTGTGATCACTGGTTTACATGTTTCCTCTCTTAGTCAAGTGCCACACCCATAATGAAAAAAAAATCGGGGAAATAAGATCAGGTTGTTCATGGTTGTTTAGCGTGATATAGCTGACTGGCTGAGTGACCCGCCTTGCACTCATTACCTTTGTCTGCGGACGAGGCATGAACACGTCACCAAAAATAACGTAATTCATCCAATTTTGTAAGCATTTTCCTAATTTGTGCTGAAAGTTCCAGAAAAAAGTAATTACTGGATTACACGTACAAATACCAATACAAATCATAACGTTTCCTGTCTTCTTACTGACACAGTTACGAAAACATCAAAAGAGACCTGCAAACTGCTACGGAGGATTGTATTTTCGTCAAAGACATGGGTTTTGCAATCAATCAACAGCGGTGTTGTCTGCCGGACGGTTTTAGACACTCGTTTCTCATCAGGGACCCTTCGCGAGTCTTCGTCTCATATCGGAAAAGCCTCACCAAGGTACTTCTGGACCAAGGACTAATTTCAGATCAAACTCCAGTCGACTTAGTGCGAGATGATCTATACTACTCGAGACCCGATACGTTCTTCAAAGATCTACATGAGTTCTGGACCTATGTTCGTGAGAACCTCGACCCCCATCCATTTTCATCGATGCGTACGACCTGCTTTCTAAACCTGATCAAACATTGAAGGCGTATTGTGAGGCGGTGGGGCTACCCTTCAGCGAGTCCTTGTTAAAATGGAATCCATCTGTGGATGAATCGAAGGGTTGGAGAACACCGGGCGACGGACTTCTTGAAAGCTTGAAAGATTTCTACGGCACGGCCATGACGAGCAACATTTCATGGCGCCACGCGAATCTGGTCCCATCCCAGGTGATCAGTTGACTGATGACGTCATCCGCTGTGTCGACGAGTCGATGCCATATTATACTGAAATGCATCAAACGAGGCTCCAAGTTTAGTGCTCCTTAGACGACAATGGGTTATGATGATAACTTAAATTATTGGAGCCAGGACTGACCAACTAGTGTACGAAGGTTAAAAGCTTGAAATAATTCGAGACACATCGTTCCTATATATAGAATGGATATTTATTAAAAATACGCCTACAGAATAAGCAAAGGCTTCAGATTGGTATTTAGAAGTAGGGAAGGAAGACATGAGTTAATTTTTCGTGATAATGCATAGCTGCCAACTATTACTACCTTTTTAGTAATGATTACTAATTTCCGTTTCTGTTTCTTTCTTTTTAAGTTTCTACGGGACATAAACTGAAGATTACTAATTTTCTTAACAAAAAACACCATGTAGTTCTATGCACAATGTGTTAGTATCATTAATTTCAATCAGAGATATTGTTAATTTCTGCTGAGACAGGTTGGTAGCTATGATAATGTGGTATACAGTATACATATCATAATTATATCATACTCCATAAATCTCTGGGTGTAAGAGCCTCAAAACTTGGTCATTTATACAGGTTACGGTAGCTTTTGTTATATACCGGAAATAAAAAAGTGACGATTCAGATATTCAAAACCATTACAAAAATTTTACAGGACAAGATGAGGATGATAATGATAGTAATAGTAATAATAAATTATAAGAAAAAATAAATACTAATAAACAGAAGAATACTACAGATTCAAAAGGATATTTTCCATGAAACCTGAAGGGATAATTTATTGTACATGTCATTCCCCACCTTGTACACTGTTAAAACGTGGATTAAAATTTGTATACTTGTTGTTCAATTTTTAATCAACCGAGCTTAACATATCGTCGCTGAAAATTCACGAAGTGGCGACAACTGCCAAAATTGCGTTCGCAAAGTCAAATTTGAGTTATTTCAGTTTATCATTCTCTCGGCCAGGTCTTTCATTCACAAAATTTTAGAAACCTCAATTCTCTAATAAAGAGATAATTGAAGTGCAGAAAGCGACACGAGCCTGCCAATCTACATTAAAAAAATCCATGAACCGGCACAAGCGCGCGCGCACCGTTACGCGCCATTCAGTTCTGTACAAAAAACTCAACGGCGCGCGCGCTTGTGCCGGTTCGTGAATTTTTTTCGCTTGCGCGCGCGACAACGCAGCGCGACACTAGCGCTTGTGCCGGTTCGTGAATTTTTGGGGGCGCGCACAATCGTATTTGTTTTCTACACGAAATGCCACTTCGTGAATTCTTCCTACGCTGAAGCAACATTTTCTACAAAACGACACCTACGTTTGAAGCTTCACTGTGTTAAGATTTGAACTTAGTTTGAGGACGGTTCTACATGGACGGCGAGAGTAGATACTTGGCTTTCTATCTGCGCTTGAATCATGCAGCTTAACTTCATAACAAATGACAATGAGCAGTTGCAAGACAGATAAAATCTTTAATCGCGTTTTACTCGAAAAGTGATTTCGCGCATCTTCGGTCGCGCGTGCCACTTCGTGAATTCAGCGACGATATGAACCACATATTTGTAGGTTAAAACTGTTGATTAAAGTTTAACCTGTAGTTAATTAAAAGTTTTAATCATTTGTTGGTTGATAACATTTTGCTCAACTTTGGTTAAATTTGTGTTGATTAAACTTAAAACAAATTGTTGGTTAAATGTTTAATCACTTGTTGGTTACTTTTATTTTTGTTGATTGATGCCTAACATGATGTTTGTTAATATTTATTAGTTAATTTTGTTTATAATATGCATGATGTTGGTTATTTTTCAGTGATCGTTGGTTAAAGTTTTAACCATTTGTTGTTGTTGTTTTTAATTCACACGATGTTGGTTAAATTTACAAAAGATTGTTGCTCAAAGTTTTAACCATTTGTGGATTAATTTTGTTTTGATTCACCTGATGTTGGTTAAACTTGCACAGGTTGTTGGTATTATGTTTTAGTTTTAATTGTTCAGGGATCCTAGGAAGAGCAGTTTGTGAGTGAAAGGGCTACTTTGCTAACATAAAACTTAAAGACACTATATAACATCGTGGGAGACCCGTTTAAAAAAATTGTCGAACTTTGCTATCTGACATGTCTGACAGTATTTGAATGGACAAGTAAACACCCTAGAACACAAAAAGTTTGGAAAGTTATGCTGTCACTAGTACAATATGTACAAATAAACATTGGTACATTAATTCTATATCAGCCGATAGGAAATTCTGCAACACACAGTCTATGGGGAAAACTGGAATGGTCTCTCAGTGATTTTCACTTTTTCAAAGCACTTAACGATCGTTTTAAACTGCAATTTTTTTAGGGCTTCATTTTTAAATCTTATCAGAGACACTAAAAGCATGG
Organism: Eucidaris tribuloides; assembly: GCA_001188425.1. NCBI lineage: Eukaryota > Metazoa > Echinodermata > Echinoidea > Cidaroida > Cidaridae > Eucidaris > Eucidaris tribuloides. The sequence continues at coordinate 25,328 of JZLH01S0098720.1, forward strand.
GGAATCATGCAGCTCAGATTTTTTTTTAAACTGGTAAACATCGTATACAATGTCTTTAAACATATAAATGGTAAATTAATTACTTTGGACAATATTTAATCTAAGAAAGAGAAAAACGATTCTTGAATAATTTCAATTTGTGTCACTGAGGCAACAACCTTGTATAGGTTGTAGCATTATTTTAACATATAAAGAGGTTTCTACGACCCAGAGCGGGTTTACAAAACCGATCTGCTACAATTTCCATACTGCCCTCATCGGTGACAGTATGGAGACAGATTAATGCCTTGTCTACGCGACATATAGGCTAACATTGTGGAGCTTCAATCTAAAAAAAAACAAGTCAAAAAGTGATATCTGATCTATATAGTAAAGCTTAAATGGGCAAATAAACACCCTAGAATACATCAGTTTGGAAAGCTATATGTTGCCACTAGTAAGATATGCATGGCTGAACAATTTCACTGTGGTGGTGCATGAAATAGCGCAGATCTTCACACAGTAAGTCTATGGGACGAAATGGGAATGGTGAGTCCAGTCAGGCATATATAAATCGTTGGGACCTTTGACCTATATGAGTTCATCGGTACCTCATACTACTTGACACAAGTTACATTAAAATATAAGTGGTTCTTGAGTTATCGTGATAATCAACCAAAATCAGACTTGTATGAGGCCTCGTGACTTTTCACCTTCGACCTTTCACTAATCAGTTCATTGTTGCCTTATACTACAAATTGCCCCAAGGCTACATCCAAATCCGACACTAATAAGCCGTTCTGAATTTATAGTGATAATTAGCCCAAATCAGGCATGGATGAGGCCTCGTGACCTTTGACCTTTGACCGTTCAACTAAAAAATCTAATTAGTTCATTGGTGCCATATAATACATACTTCACTTAAGTTGTTTCAAAATCCAACCAGTTGTTCTTAATTTATTGTGGTAACGAGCAAAAATCAGACATGTATGAGGCCTCGAAACCTTTGACCTTTCAACTCCAAAATGTAATCAATTCATCGGTGCCGTATAAAACATACTCCACCCAAGTTACATTATAAAGTGACCAGTCGTTCTTAAATTATCGTGGTTACGAGCCCAAATCAGACATGTTTTAGGCCCTGTGACCTTTGACCGTTCAACTCCAAAATCTAATCAGTTCATTGTTGCCTCACAGTTCATACTTGGTCCTAGTTACATCAAAATCCGATCAGCCGTTCTTAAGTTATCGCAGTAACGAGAACCGGTAACGGACATAAGGACGCACGCACGCACGCACGCACACACGAACGGACGGACAAGCTGAAAACATGATGCCTCCGGCAACTTCGTTGCGAAGGCATATAAAATACATACATGACATTTAGTACTTGCTAGTGTAATTTGTTTTCAAAGTTTATTCTACAGCGTGTCTCAATAAAAATTGTGCAAGTGAAAAGCCCCCTCTTTGACAATTAGAAAATACCGATGTGACACTATGGTTACGTCAGCGTCAAGGACAAAGTCTTTGCTTTTCAAATGCCGTTTGTTTTGTTCAGTTTGCTTGTTTTAATCCTGAGATATGCTTAGTTAACAACAAAAGGGTAAAATTACAAAATGTGCTACTGTATCAATCCTCTTCCATTAAAAAATGGCACAGTTGTTATTTTACCCTTTTGTTATTAACTAAACATTTCTCGAGATGAAAACAAACAAATTGAACAGAGCAAGCATAATTTGAAAGCGAAGTCTTTGCCCCTGATGTTGACGGAAGTACGCGTCACAGTTGGGTTTTCTTACTGTCCGCAAAGAGGGCGCTTATCGCCTATAACATTTTGGAGACGTACTGCAGCATGTCTCAAAAAATTGTGCAAGTTAAAAGCGCCCTCTTTGACAATTAGAAATACTGTTTTGACATGATGCTTACAGCACCGTCAAGGGCATAGCTTTAGCTTTCAAATATCGTTTGTTCTGTTCAATTTGCTTGTTTAATCTCGAGATATGTTGTAAACAACAAAAGGGTAAAATCACAATTGTGCAACTTTTACTAGGGACTGTTACGTATAAGTGGCACAATTGTGATTTTACCCTTTCGCTTTTAAATATACCTATCTAAAGATTAAAACAAGCAAATTCAACAGAACTAACGGTAAGAATATGTTCTTGAGGTTGATGTAAGCATCATGTCACAAGAGTATTTTGTAATTGCCAAAGAGGTCGCTTTTCACGTCCACATTTCCTTTGAGACAATTCGATGAATCGGGGGCCGATGTCAATAACTAATTCTTGCTGGAAAAACGGATTTAGCGTCTTTTGGAAAAGGAAGTCGTATTGTACTGATTTCCTTTTCCCCTATATATTTTTCTTTGTGCGTATGTATGTTTGTTTGTGTGTGTGTGTGTGTGTGTGTGTGTGTGTGTGTGTAGTGGGGTGGGGGGTGTTGCCGGCGGGAGTACTTCAGTTTGGATGTAAATATACCCATATTTATTTTTTGAGATAAAAGACAGAAGAGACAATAGATATCCCGAACGACGGCATCATAACTATCCAAGTCATTCAGGGTTTTTTTTTTTCAATTGTGGGACAATGTTTTCATTATCACGCTAGTTCAAATGTTCAACTTTAAATACACCATTGTGTATACAAGGTAAACGTGTACCCTTTGTAAAGGGCGTATTTTGTACCCGTATTACAAAACTGTTAATTCCGAGACATG
>JZLH01S0098739.1:2866-30451 GCA_001188425.1 Eucidaris tribuloides
GGGGCAGGTAACCAGGTGCAGACTCTAACATATAGGCCCAGTCAAATGCCTCGAGCTTCACCACAATTTCTACGCCGCCGAACGATTGGTGTCTACTTGCGGTTGCCAGGTTGCTGCTTGATGAAACGAATTTTGTTTTGTGGGCCTTTCAAACCAATTCGTTTCTGCCTGGAGGTTGTAACTACGAAACGAAAAGTGTTACTTGCGGCTTCACTATTTGTTGCTGTTGATAAACGAATTTTGTGTTTGTGGTTTCAAACCGCGTTCGTTTCTGCTGAGTAACTACGAAACGAAAAGTGCTTACTTTGCCGGTTCACTATTGCGTTGCTGTCGCACGAAACGAATTTTGTGTTTGTGGTTTCAAACCGGTTCGTGCTGTAGGCTGAGTTCAACGGGAAGCTGGATACTTGTGGTTCCCAGACCTTGCCCCACCCTTCCCTCTCCTTTCCCTTCTGCTTGTATTTATTTTTGAATCTAAGATTCTAATTTAGGCATTGATAACCTGAAAAATGTTATGAATATGAGTCTTACTCAATTATGCCAATATTTGTGAGAGAGAGTTAACTTCAAACCTTTGTGACTAAATATTTTGGTTGAAATATTTTCATTGTTAGTCGCGTTTGGTTTTGTGAGGATATTTTGTGTCCTTCATGTAAATTTAGTTTAGCTATGAAAATTCTGAGTGGCGTCGCCAGGGTTTAGAAATTGGTCCTAATCTCCGTCTAAGTTCTGAGCAGGGCAACAAGTTTTGTTGCGAAATTTGCAACAGATTTCAGAATAGCTACGGCCACAAAAGAACTTGTCTTTGTTAGACAATCTCAACATTTAGAGATAGGAAAGGTTATGAAATATTTCATATATTGAAGTGTTTTAGCTCAATGTACATGTACTTTGTACAGTCGAGGCAAGCAGCCGTGTATGTTCAAAAGTATTGTAAAGAGTACTGTAAAAAAAACGTTTAGCCTCTGCTCACTCGCTACCGTGATGGTAAAGTTTTTGTAAATAGTGAAAAATACGAAACCTGTCAATTAGCATGCTTAATTGAGTATTTTACAACTAAAGCAGTACGAAATACTTCTTCCGATTGAAATTTGAAGTTGAACTTTGTGAAGTGTTTTTACCGTTAATTTTAAAATATCTCAATGGAATTTTATGTTATCTTTTCTGAGAAGATATATTTTCAAACTGAAATTCTGTTGCGCTCCAAACCCTTGACCCCTTAAGACCATTTTACTACAGTCTCGTGTTCACTATATATTAATTAAGTGACGCGCCCGAGATGATGTGACCGGTGGTTATGTGTGTAGTTCAATATTTTATCTCTAAGCTTTTACATATATTTATGAATGAGGGGTTTGTTGACTTCGAAGTTTGACTGCGATTGCTGATTTATTTATTGTCTTAGGTTCTTGAAGGAAATTCACTGTTTGCGACCGGTGATAATTGTTAATGTTTGATTGATTGCAGAGATGCAGATAGTGAATGGGCGAACACTTATAGGGGTCTATACTTAATATTTCGCGGAACAATACGCCAGAAACTTATGGTCATCGAAAATTAATGCTTGAGTGGGTAAATTCCAATGTTGGGAGAATTATTATTTTGGTCCAAATCTGAAGAAAATTGCCTCCTTATTTCACTGTTCATAAAAGCAAGTCAATATTTGGAGTATTTGGCTAAATGATTCCCATCGCGTTAGTTCTCAGCCCTAAAACTGTTTGTTTGAAATTGCTGATGCGAGGTATGTGGTGAGTCATTCTGCTGTGTTTGTTTGCACGAGTTGTAGTCGGATTCAAGTGATAATGTGGTGCGAGTAAGCTATGCGAAGCTTGTCTAGTGCGAAGTTTTTCTCGGAATGGTCGGGACTGTAGGATAGGTTTGCGGTTTTCAGGTGTCCCGCCACCCAAACCCTGGCCAAAGTTTGGTAGTTGCCCTCTCAATCTAAAATAGACAAATTACTGAGTAGGAAAATAAATGAAAAAGCTCACCAACTCCTGTTGTTTGTCTATCGACCGACGATGCGTTTGGGGTTTTTTTTCTTATTTTTCTTTTTTTTTCTTTTTTTTTATTTTTTTTTTTTTTTTTTTTTTTTTTTTTGTTCTTTTTTTTTTTTTTTTTGTTTTTTTTTTTCTTTTTTTTTTTTTTTTTTTTTTTTTTCTTTTTTTTTTTTTTTTTTTTTTTTTTTTTCTTTTTTTTTTTATTTTTTTTTTTTTTTTTTTTTCTTTTATTTTTTTTTCTTTTCTTCTTTGTTTTTTTTTGTTTTTTTTTTTTCTTTTTTTTTTTTTTTTTTTTTTTTTTTTTTTTTCTTTTTTTTTTCTTTTTTTTTTTTTTTTTTTTTATTTTTTTTTTATTTTTATATTTATTTTTTTTTTGCTTTTTTTTTTTTTTTTTTTTTTTTTTTTTTTTATTTTTTTTTTTTTTTTTTTTTTTTTTTTTTATTATTTTTTTTTTTTTTTTTTTTTTTTTTTTTATTTTTTTTTTTTTTTTTTTTTTTTTTTTTTTTTTTTTTTTTTTTTTTTTTTTTTTTTTTTTTTTTTCTTTTTTTTTTTTTTTTTTTTTTTTATTTTTTTTTTATTTTTCTTTTTTTTTTTTTTTTTTTTTTCTTTTTTTTTTCTTTTTTTTTTTTTCTTTTTTTTTTTTTTTTTTTTTTTTTTTTTTTTTTTTTTTTTTTATTTTTTTTTTTTCTTTTTTTTTTTTTTTTTTTTTTTTTTCTTTTTTTCTTGTTTTTGCACACTGTGCCCTCCTCGTATTGGAGTAACGCTCATGATGTTCTGTACAAGATGGTTATGCCTCGAATTATCTCTCTCTTTCCTTCCTCCTCGTTCCTGCGTTCGATAATCTTCACCAATTGTTGACGCGTACCAAATAGGCAGCTCGTTGATCAGCTTAAGTTCAGCTAACTCCATCTGTACCAGGAACATCATGAGCTTCCAGTGTGCAAAAAAAACCATCGTCGTCGCTACATTGCATGTGAGTTTTCATATCTCCTACTCAGTAATTTTCTATTTTATTGAGGGAAAACTACCAACTTTGGCACAGGGGTGGTGGACCCTATCCTCAGTCCCACCCGAGAAAAACTTGCACACAAGCTCGCATACTTACTCGCACCACATTATTCACTTGAATCGACTACAAACTCGTGCAACAAACACAGCACAATGACTCAAACTCGCAATCAATTCTCAAACAAACAACCGATCATCATTTAGCCAATCACTCCAATATTGACTTCTTTTATTGAACAGTGAAAAAGGAGGGATTTTCTTCCAGCTTGGACAAAATAATAATTCTTCCAACATAATTTCCCACTTCAAGCTAATTTCGATGACCATAAGTTCGTTTGTCCGAAATATACAGACGCCCCTATAAGTGTTCGCCATTCACTTCTCATCTCTCAATCAATCAAACAATTAACAATTATCACCTCGCAACTTTCCTCAAGAACCTACAGATAAAATAAATCAGCATCGCAATCACTTCGAAGTCACAACTCATTCATAAAATATGTAAAGCTTAGAGATAAATAAACTACAAACATAACCACCTCACAATCTCGCCTCACTTAATTAATATGTGAACCAGACTGTAGTAACAACTTCAAAGGGTTTTGGACGCAAGATTTCAGTTGATATATCTTCTCAGAGAAAAATAACAAAAATTCCATATTTTAATAACGGTAAACAACTTCACAAAAGTTGCAACTTCAAAATTTCATCGAAAGTTTGTAACTTTTTAAATCCATTAAAAGCATGTCTAATTGACTTTCGTATTTTTCACTATTACAACTTTACCATCACGAGTACGAGTGACGAGTGCATAACGTTTTTTTTTACGAGTATCTACAATAATTGAAATACACGGCTCTTGGCCTCGACTGTACAAGTACATGTACATTGAGCTAAAACACTCAAATAATGAAATATTTCATAACCTTTCCTATCTCTAAATGTTGGAGATTGTCTAACAAGACAAGTTCTTTTGTGCCGTAGCTATTCTGAATCTGTTGCAAATTTCCAACAAAACTTTTGATGCTCAGAACTTAGACGAATTAGGACAATTTCTACCCTGCGAGACACTCAGAATTTCAATACTAACTAAATTTACATGAGGACCAAATATCCTCACAAAAACCAAACCGACTAACAAGAAAATATTTCACCAAAATATTTATCACAAAGGTTTGAATTAACTCTCTCTCAACAAATATGGCATAATTGAGTAGACTCATATTCATACATTTTCAGGTTATCAATGCCTAATTAGAATCTTAGATTCTAAAAATAAATACAAGCAAAAGGAAAGGAGAGGGAAGGTGCAAGGTCTGGAACCACAAGTATCCAGCTTCCCGTTGAACTCAGCCTACAGCAACGAACCGGTTTGAAACCACAAACACAAAATTCTTTCGTCGACAGCAACGAAATAGTGAACCGCAAAGTAACACTTTTCGTTTCGTAGTTAACTCAGCAGAGAAACGAACCGGTTTGAAACCACAAACACAAATTCGTTTCATCAACAGCAACAAATATGTGAACGCCCAAAGTAACACTTTTCGTTTCGTAGTTACAACTCAGCAGAAACGAATTGGTTTGAAACCACAAACAAAATTCGTTTCATCAACAGCAACGATGGCGAACCGCAAAGTAACACCAATCGTTCGCGGGCAGTAAATTGTGGTGAAGCTCGAGGCATTTGGACTGGGCCTATATTTAGAGTCTCACCTGGTACCTGCACCCTTAACTAAACATAGTCAACATTTCCACATTTTATTTTTGTTGATGCTTTTCACGATAATTCCACAAATTTTTTACAAGAGAGTTGCTCTAGGTAAATTTTTAGGCAGTTGTATCGTTCTCTGAAAAATGTATTTTATAACAGGCAATTTCCTATTTCTAAAATTCAATAAATTTTCTCAATGTTCAGAAGTTTCAGCTTCACGAAAATAAGCAAAGAAAATATCTAATGCAGACACTGACACATTTTGATCTCAATTTCAAATTAAATTTCAACCATCAGTGTCCATAAAAATTAAAAACTTGTGTTCAAATTATAAATTCAGTCAACGTCAAGTAAATAATTTGAACGAAATAATCGAAATGAAATAATCAAAATTACAAATAAAAATTTACATAACGTTACATAACGTGAACTGATTTATTAAGCCAGTGTGACTTTATGTCACCACGGTTCTCAAGTGTATGAAACCCATTGCTTACTTTTTTTTACTTGATCGGCTACAGTAAACGGCTTACGGTAACTGCAAACGGTAAGGGCTAACGCTGGTAAAATAAAGACATTAATAAATATAAACAGCATAGTGCTTCCCTTTCAATTTCCATCAACAAATTAATTTGTCCTAAATTTGGGAATAATTTTACTCCAAATATCAAATTCTGGTTGTAAAAATGAAATTGGATAACAAAATATAATTTTACTTCAGCGAAATATAATTCCAAAATAACTCTCGGCTCATATATCAAACTGTAAACCTACTCCACATCTACAAGGTTCATCGCAAAATTCCACTAACCTATACTGTACGTCACACACACAACAAGGACACTCGCTCCAAAAATCCTGCCTAATTTCATCTTTCTATAATTCATCCAACCAAAATTCATAAATTTCCCGCAACCAAGACATAAATAATAGCGCAAGTATTCTCTACAAGAATATACTTCACATTATCACCATACTTCATTTAATATTTTAAATATTCATGACTTCTCCACATCTCACTACGTACCCTAGTCAATTTCGTTAAGGTGCCGACGTGGTTTGCGAAAATACAAGTTACCTCGAAAATTCGAACACCTAAATGTCATCTTCTAACTCGTCCAAAATTGCTTAGATTTTCTGGGACCACATGGAAAATAAAATCTTGTATAATTTTTACAAGAAATCGATTAAGTTTCCATCCAACTATTTCCCGACTTATTTTTCTTCGAACCAAAAATTTACTCTCCGTTCAAATATTTTCATTTATCAAAATTTGACACTATCGATCGATCAACAAGTACTTACCGACTTGTCGTCTGCCGAGATTGATCGATTCAAGCTCCGATAAAACCTCTTTGATATAAATTCACAATGACTGGATTCTCGGTAATTAAGGATTAAAATTGTGAAAATATATAACAACTTATTGCGGACGTCGTAAAACACCGCACAACCTAGGTATCCGATTGTCAGCTGTAAACAACTTTCGAATGTCGTACGCCTTTCACTTGTAATGCTACTCCTTTTACCTGTAATTGGTTAAAAGTAGAGGTTAACCGATATGAACATCGGTAACTGCATCGGGCCGGATTTCCGAACATCGGAAACATCGGATGCGGGGGAAAAGGTGATAAGCCTGCCGATGCTTCCCCAATGTATTAAAATAACATACAACGAATATTTCGTTTGAAAGTACTTTTTAAACATACGGAGTGCCGCCCTGAGATGATTTTATATGACTCCTAAAAAGTATGCAACCACGCCATCGTGAGTAACAAGGGCCCACTAGTCGGTATCTCTTCTACACCAAGATCAATTTACATGTACATAACATTCCAAAGGATTGCGTCAGCTGATCTAGCTAACACTGTCAATAACAGCCCGACCCACATGCACTCCAGGCAAGCTGAGAATACAGCACTATTTCTCCTACATTGACAGTTAGACATGCCTCCCTTTACTGTGATTGGTTCTCTGAATTGACCAACTTAACTGCATACAAGCAATAATTATGACCACCTCCCCAGTAACAAGCTAAACCTGGAACAGAGAACAATCCGTCCGCCCCTTCAGTGACTTCCGTCTTGCCTCTGGTATCAAGCCAGCCAATGAAATCCGACAGCATGCCCATTAGCTCTGATCTCTACGGTACTAGTAGTACATGCATACAGTATGCTATAGTCACACGGGGAGCCAATCAGATTATAGGAGGCGTGTCCAACTTCCCATAGATGTGGACATGTGCGTGCATCAGGGAGGTCCCTGGTTGCACCGGGGAGGCGGATCTAACCACAGAATATAAACAAGGCTCCGACAGAACCCAGTCGGCAAAAGAACTAAGGATTCCCGAATTGTTTTGAGTAGATTGTGGTTTCGCTATCCTCGCGTTCCCACGGCTTGTAGTCTAGATTCCAGACTGTGGTTGTACTTACATTGTATTGTCATGTGACACTGAACTGAGTGAGGGTTTCTGTTATCTCATAACATATTGATAACGGTCTGGAAGCCAGTTTATATTATAGACACTCTGGTCATTTCATTCCAGAACTTGACTGATTTCGTAGTTCAAAAATCCTGCTAATGTCTCGTGCTGTTCTCCTGCCCCTTCACAAATTGTATCACTATTATTTAGAAAATGGGCATTTGTATTTGCGTTTCCGTCACCTTTTTTTCTCTCTCCCTATTTTTTTTCTCTTCGTGTGTGTGTGTGTGTGTGTGCATGCGTGCGTGCGTGCGTGGTGTGTGTGTGTGTGTGTGTGTGTGTGTGTGTGTGTGTGTGTTATTACCCCCATTTCTTCTCGTGTAGCTCATTAGCTGCATCTATCTATGTCTTTATTTTAAGTTTAGTAATAGTATTTTAGTTTTTCAAATGTTACGATTGTGACCATGAAAGTGTGTGTTTGCATCGGGATGTGGATCTCGAGGTGGTGGGGGGGGGGAATATATGGTTTAGAGGGCTGGAGTTTCTAAATTTTAATGTTTTCTCTCTTTTAATAATGGAATTAAATGTTTATTATTACAGTCTTGGTTATTAAAATGTGCATTTCATTTTAACTTTAACACAAAAGAGAAACCAATTTACCCAGTCTCATGTCGGGAGAGGGGGTGGGGGAGTTAACCCTCCATGGGCAGAGCTCACATAAAAATATGCTTGATGAATGTAAAATCAATTGTCAAGACAAACATAACTGCTCAAAGTGCTCATACAAGCCACAGCATCCTTTGTTATATCATGCCAGTCACACCAAAATAAACCCTGTCACAAGCCATTCTGAAATTTATTGACCGCCCGCCCCCCCCCCCCCTTCTCCCCCTCTCTACCAGCATACCGGCATTTATCCCGCTTGCTTCCAAACTTGGCCATCTAACTTACTAGACACAACGCTGACACCCCAATTACTGTTTATTGCCAGATTGTCCGTTTACCTTTCATGCAGCACGTGCGTGGCTAACAGTGTCAAACATGTAATCACCCCATTCCCCGCCCCTCTTCACTATAATAGCCAATCAACGAGATGCTGTAAAAACTGCACTCTCTCACACCACACAGACACACAATCTGATTGGTGCATGCGTAGTCACCGTCCAGCTAATAATGAAAGCTCATTGGGTAAAAAAACTCAATGGAATTTCCACATGCTTTCCCAGATGACTGCTCGTGGGAAAGGGACACTGAACGAATTGTGTTGTGACTTTGACACTTTATTGTTTGGAAGATTGGAATGTTGATATCAACTGGATTTGGATAGACACACGGGTGACTTCACAGGGTCTCAAGTAACACAGCGGGTGACTTCCAGGGTTTCAGGGAAGTTGTGGGACAGACTTTACAATCATCTAGATGTTTGTTTTGTTTTGTTTGTTTGTTTGTTTTTACGGTAATTTCTCATTCATATACTGCTTGCGGGGTGAATAAAATTTATCAAACGTTGTAAGTTGGTAACTGCTAACTTTCATCAATCATTTTTATGAGAAACAACATCGGATCGGTGCATCGGCCGATTCCGAAATGAAAACATCGGGCATCGGATCGGGGAGGAAAATGCAATATCGGTTAAGCCCTAGTTAAAAGTCATTCTTAATCTCATGAATATACATAAGTTGTAACCATTACGTATTCACTAACTCACATACCGGTTGGCTACCAGACCTGTGACGAAGGTTAATTATGCAGTTACGTTGACAACCATGTACGCTCCTTTTCAACCCAAGATCTATTCCAGATCGATCACAACAAACTGCGCATGCGCAGCAAAATGTAAACAAAGAGAGACGAAGGAAACTTCCAAAGTCGTAAAATTCCCAATGTCTGTGCTGAATTTCACATTATAGAATTAAATTCCAGACATACCACATATCATATTAGGAAGGCATAATGGATTACTACCATTTTAAATCATCGACAAGCTAACAAGTGACATTTTGATACTTAAATCAATCAAATCACCTAGTCCCACATGTATAATTGATTGTAGTTGATCATAATCGATAGTACACAGTACTCGTAAAGTTGATTGTCACCAGTATAAATAAAACTTGAATTTAGTGGCATATTCGCCACAATACTGCTTGATTCTCGGTAGGTGAACGAATTAGAAGCATATCCTTCAAGCTGGGAGATCTACTCTAGCTGGTGTATATATATTTCAACTCATTTGGTTCTTGTCTCTTGAGGCATTTTCAAGTGTTCCCAATCATGTCACTAACCTTTAACATATCTGAAGAAAAGCTAATTCTATTATATTTTATTATTTTCGTACTTAAAAGTAAATTATTAACAATGTCCATGCCTTCTTTACTGGTCTCTGTAATTTTTTGTCAGTGTTATTTTGAGTTTTATGTTTGATTGAAAAAGATCCACAAATAATCAAAGGGTTCATATTTATTTACTTTCATTTTTTTTTTTTGGGGGGGGGGGTAGAACACCCTCTTCAGTTGCAGTTAAAAGCTGCTATTTTCCTTTTTGGGGTGAAACGCCCTCTTCAGTGAAAAGCTGATATTATCCAATTTTGGAGGGTGGAACACCCTCTTCAGTTAAAAGCCGACATTTTCCATTTGGGGGATGGAACACCCTCTTCAGTTTAAAGATTGTGTCAGGGATGTGCAAGTCCATTACCTCCCTCCATTATCAATACCAAACGGTAGTTTAGTACTTACAAATGGTGCGTTGAAAGTTTGAGATCCGTACGTCATGAATTTGTTGTTTTATGAGAAAAACTAATAACGACATGTAGAGGTGGCGAAATTTGATCTTAACCTCATTTGATTATCGTGGAAAAACATCGTCAATAACACGATTTATTGCCAGAGTTGAAAAACAGATTTGTTATGAAGAATCAATTTTAGGCTTAGACCGACAGGCGTCTGTCCGTTTTCTTCGGGGACTTCTCATTTTACGGTATTTTTGACATTTGTTAGGTCACCTCATGAGGGGACTGACCTAATAAATGTCAAAAATACCGTTAAATGAGAAGTCTCTGAAGAAAACGGACAGACCCCGTCGGTCTATTTTAGGCTGAACTTGTAGCCCTGTAGGGCTGTTATCAAAATGTAGTCAAAACAATGTTGCTTTCTGTAGACCCTCTTATAACTAACGTTAGATCAGGAGATTCATGGTGCTGATTGTTTACATTTTTAGTGGGCAGTGTGTTGACAGAGTTGCTATGATTCTTGATACTTATACTTAATGCACTGGCTGTTTTTAATACCACAAGTTTGATAGGTGGACAGCATGGAGGTGTCTCTTCAGTCCCCGACCTCCCTGTTTACAGGCAATAGCACTCATGTGCAGAGTATTCATTCATAGCTACAGGGATTTCTTGGTCCCTCCCACTACAGTGCATGCATTTACCCCATTAGGTTTTCATAATCGATGGTATTTTTGGCCATATCGTGCCTCTGGCGATATTTAGAAATAATCATGAAGTCATTATCGTGTAGACGATATTTTTTCAACATCGAGTAATTTTGATATTATCCAAACATCGGCCAGCACTAACGACTTGTTACCAGAATGTTGTTCTTTCCGTTAGTTTAAATTTTGCTCAAATTACAAATCGCGTTTATGTGTACCGTCGCAAGACCAGCGGCGCGCACTGATTGGTTAAACGGCTAAACTCCACGTGACCTTCGGCTACCGGCTGATCGGACAATTTTGGAACCGAACGGCCCGTGCACGTCGGCGTCACGGATTTTTTTTCGAAAAGACTGCAGAGCCATTTCAAAAAGGATGAAGTTTAACCGTCCAGATTTTCACCAAAACTCAATATTTTACCCCAAGTCTCTATGAGAGGTGTTTATTTATAGTAATCTTCACATTGGATATGATTTCAGCTGATTTCATTCATTTAGATGTTTTTTGATGTGCAAATCAATGACACAATCTTCAGCACCCTTAAACTGGAGAGGGTGTTCCACCCAGTCACAGGAGTGATAGCTTGACTTTGTGTACGATTCTTATACAATGCCAAAAATCACATTTCTGAATAGATATATGACATATTTTCAGCTTTGAAGGTTAGTGACATGATTGGGAACACTTGAAAATGCCTCAAGAACCAAATGAGTTGAAATATATGCCACCTATACACCAGCTGGAGTGGATCTTCCAGCTGGGAAGATTTGTCTCTAATTTGTTTAATTAAGGAAAATCAAGCATGAACATACTAAATATTATTTTAATTTTATCAGGGCACAATAAAAATGGGACCCATAGAGAGCCACACAACAGGTTTGCCTGCCACAAGGAATATTGACATTAGTAACTTTAGAATGAGTCAACATTTGACTACAAGATTTTCACAGGAGAATCCTTGCATAGTTTACTGCCAAAGTTGAGGACTACCCCCAATCATGTCATTTACCTTTAATGAATAAATCCACATCATTTGTTTAGTTCAGGCATCAAACATTTGGTTCAAAACAGTTTTGTTTCTTAAACAAATTGTAATATTTTTAGGTGCCGGATTTTTGGAACCCTTTCCCATGCCTTCACACATGAATGAATATTTACCAAGAGCAGAATAAAGACAGGTGTAAGGGACTATTGTAATACAGCATCTATTGCACTGTATTCCCCTAGCTTGTATGGGTGGTTCCGCCCCAAAGATGGACAATAAATAAATATACAAATGTCAAACCCAAACAAAACATGATACCAGTGTATTTAATAAACTAATTCAGTAGTTGCCAATGATTTATATTTAAAATATTACAAATCGAAATTCCTAACAACAAAAATTATTAGTCACAAGCACTTGACAAGATATGTACATTCAGGAATGCATTGCCCAGAGGTCAAGGTACATGTATATTCTCACGAAATTCAACAAAAGCAGTTAATAGAGCCCATCACTTTAAAAAATGGTTGCTGTTGGATATCTCATTAAATTATTAAAACAGTCAATGTATCCAGTCTTCAAGGATCTATGATATTATGGGTTAGTTTGTGACATACATAATTATGAACGGACTACTGGCTGTGGTAAGGGATCATAGTTACTTGAATTTTTTATAAATCAATATTTGAATTTTGTCTGTGATAGTACTGTCTTTGTCTCTATTGACAGTATGTATGCTTCATACCATAGAAGCCAGCTATAAAGCCTATATGGAAGCTTGATTGATTTGACTGACAGTGTGGGCTGACCTGCGTCCAGTCGGAAGGCACCTTAGATTTACCTCATCGAACGACAGTTTTATCCCAATTGCAACAAACAAAAATTACTACTAATATTCTTTCATCCCGCGCACGATACCAGAATGGAATCAACTACCTAACTATATAACTCTATAAAATCAATCCAGGACAAAGACAAATTCAAATCTGCAGCCCCAAAACATTTTAATAACAAGCAAAGCAATCAAAATTAGTTCTCCTTCTGCGCCATCACCAACTGCACACCACACACCTGCCTGGTTGGTTCCATTTTGGGCAGTATACAATAGAAGTAGTAGTAGTAGAAGAAGAAGAAGAAGAAAGAGGAGAAGGAGGAGACGACGACTTGATTCACGTAAATAACTTCCTATGGCAAATGGTCACAGTTCCTTGAAATTTTATATTTGTCTGATTGAGTCATATGTGATTGATATCTACACTATCTTTGTTTGTGTCAACAGCATGTATGCTTCATACTATAGAAGCCAGCTATGGGGAGATCAATGGAAGCCTGATTGGGGACCTAGGGTGTGGCTGTGGAGTGCTGAGTATTGGAGCTGCAATGTTGGATGCAGGGTAAGTAATCACTTGTTGCTAATTGCGTGAATTCTGCCAAGTCCATTTTGAATCCCTGATACAAACGATTAGATAGTAAGCTTGGAATGTTACAAACACTAATGCAAACCCCTCAACCATTCTGTAAGAATCTGAGTTTCGACTTTCGACTATTCCCAGCTCTTGTCTTGATACATGTTTCATAATTTTTTGTGATGATTGTACACACACTCCTATGGAAAAAAATCAAAATCATCCCTATATTTTAGTCAGAAAGGTTGGGAGATCTGCTCTTGGCCCAAAACATTAAAGGCAAGGTTCACCCTGACATCAAGTTGGTTTTAATAAAAGCGGAACAATGAGAGAAACGTATTAATGAAAGTTTGGCGAAAATCCACCTAAGAATAACAGAGTTATGAAGTTTCAAAGTTTTAAATTTGTGGACGTCACATGCCGAGCAGCTCCCCATATGTCATGTGATATAAATTCCATAAAAGTGCCGTTTTCTCAGAAATTTGAAAATGATTTACCGCTGTGCATTAATATTAAGAAACATTATTCCACACATGCAACTATGAAAAAAAAAACATTCAGTTATCATGAAATATTAAAAAAATTGCAATTTATGGAATTTATATTACATGACATATGGAGAGCTGCTCGCATGTGACGTCACAAATTTAAACTTTGAAACTTCATAACTCTGTTATTCTTTGGTGGATTTTTGCCAAACTTTCATTAATATGTTTCTCTCATTGTTCTGCTTTGATTAAAACCAACTTGATGTCAGGGTGAACCTTGCCTTTAAACTGTGATGGAGATTTTATTCTTCAAACCCCAAGTAGTCATTAGAAAACCAGTTGAAATGCAACATTGTTGACATTTATTGACATGAAATCTGAAACCAATATGTGAATGCAGTTAATATGTACGTGTAGTCTGAGTTGACTTTTAATTAAACTTGGTCATAAATTGAAATCTCGTACAAATGGTTGGTTGGTTGGCATTTAGTGAACAGATGTGAACATTTGCTCTGGTGTAAATTTAACTGTTTTTATGACTGAAACTGGGATTTATGAGAAACCTCATCAATTTTAAAACTGGTCAGTTGTGCACAAATGTACTGTAATGTGCATGGCAGGGGAAAAAACGGGCTCAGGGTGATTTTCACCCCGAATGGCAAAAGAGCTGCTGTAGGTTACAAATGAATCCTTGTAATTTACAAAAGGGCCCGATACAAAGGAGTATCTGGAATGCCCTGAAACAGGAAAAGAAGCCCATGTAAGTAAAATTTTATTTTTTTCCTGGTGCATGGATATAACAGAATAATAACTTGTTCTATTTCTTTTCTCAGAATGTGCATAGGCTTTGACATTGACCCAGATGCACTCGAGATTTGTAATCGCAATCGTGATGAATTTGATCTGAACAACGTGGACACAGTGCAGTGTGATCTGACAGCCTTGGGGGCGGGGAAGTGGGCCAAAATGTTTGACACAATTATTATGAATCCTCCATTTGGAACAAAACACAACAAAGGTGAGGCTTGAAAGGGAATGTAGAACAACAGTTTGTGCTTAAAGGAATTTTTGTCTCAAGTTGGCTGTAGACATGTTTTTTTTTGGTTGTCTGTTTGCCTCTGTGTTTTAAGTTTATTCATTCGTAAGTCCATTTCTGCATTCTTGATCCTGCAATAACTTACAAACAGATGATTGAATTTTGCTGAAACTTGGGAGGCGGGGGGGGGGGGGGGGGGGGTTTCAAAGTATGTACATTACTAGGATGCATTGATGAACTGATTAGAATTTGGTGTTGAAAAGTCAAAGGGCATAGGGACTTTAAGATATATTTTGACTTGTTTAGATTCTTTATGAACAGCTGTTTGAATGTTAATTAATAAAACTTGGGTCAACTATGTTTATTATTCAACAATAATCTGATAAAGTTCAAAGGTCACTTTGCCTTTAAACTGTCTGAGTTTGGCTTGTTACTACAGTAACTTAACTGCTGTTAAGGAATCGTGGGTCAAGCATGTACTATAATATAAAAGTGAACTGATTACATTTTGGAGCTGAAAAGTAAAAAGTCCAAGATCACAGTACATTGTCAGCTACATGTATGTAAGGTTCAGGATGATGGCTATGTCCTACTTGGTAACTTGAATTCAATATTCCTGTTTCTATCTTTACTCTTCCAAATTCTAGGAATTGACATGCAGTTTCTGAAACTAGGTTTGGATATGGCAACTACGTCTGTCTACTCACTTCATAAAACATCAACCAGGCAGGTAGGTGATAGGCAATATAATTCATTCAAGAAAGTGCCCCCCCCCAAAAAAAAAAAACAAACAAACAAACAAACAAACAAACAAACAAACAAACAAACAAAACAAAAAAAAACAAAAAAAGACAAAAACAAAAACAAAACAAACAAACAAACAAAAACAAAAAACAATAGTAATAACAAACAGAAACAAAAACAAGAAACACACAAACAAGAAAAACAAAACAGCAACACAATACATAAAGTACCAAAACAAAAGTTTTACATTAAGTTTTGACATTTTATAATAGTAATTGGTAATATCATTCATCTAGGATAACAGCACCCCTCCCCCTCCCCCCCCCCTTTACCAAAAAAAAAAAAAAAATGGATAGATGAATAAATGAATAAACAAAAACAAACTTTGCAGGATATTTTGGTAATTTTGACAGTATGATGTAATATTTGTGTGATAAATGCCAAAAGAAATTATGGATTAACTAATTTCTTTGGAGATGATACGTTTAATTAAAAATTAACTTCCCAGAATTCAACCTAAAACTTACTTGTATCTGTGTAAGTATGGATCAATACCCCAATATCTGAACAAAATGTAACAGAATTGTAAATGAACAAAATAAGTCAGAAAGAGTACTATTTTCTAACAGTGTTGATTAAAACTATTAAATGTAGCATACAATGATTACACTTGTCATATTTTTAATCAAATAAGGTGCAGCACATCACAGCTGGTTGTTTCTACCAATAGGAGAGCTGCAGTTGCACGGAGTTTGGCTATTGTCCCCACATATTTATGAACCAGTTTAACATTAATTAGCCCAGGCTATGCAATTTGCAATTTGGCTCCCCCTTCAGATCTTGGCTGTGGATCGCGTGATCGCCAAGAAAATTTGCACGTGCATAGAGCTGGATGTAATCTCCAAGACTATATAGTTAGATTTTTGACAAATAATTATTTTCAATTTTTTAAGTAATTAATTATGCAAATAAGTGTATGAAATTATGTTTTCACCTATATCTCACTTACAATAGCTAGTAGAATGGTAATTTTTGGTGAAAATATTCATTTTGACATTTCAAACAATTATCTACAAAAAAATTTGCCAAATCAGAATCAATTTCCTATGTATTTTATTGTTTTGTGAATTTCTTATGTATTTCTTTGTTTTTTCGACCTTTTGTTTTTTATTATTTTTTCGATGAACTTTGTCGGGGACACTTTTGCGATCATAAACAGCATAAACTTAATCCATTTCAGACAGTAAAAGTAAAAATAATCATACATTTATGATTTTTGGCTGAAAACACAATTTGCATTGATTTTGTACACAAAATCACGTTTTTGAGCAATTTTGGAGTTGCATGCATGTACGAAAAGTCGCGCAGCGTCGTAACGGTACGTCCGATTTTTTCGAAAATGGTCTTAAATGATGCGCGATACTTGAAAGTAAAAAGCCAGAGAATGGCATGGTCAAAAAATTTCGTGCGGCGCGTAATTGCGAAATTGTCGAGGGGGGCCACTTACTCGGCTTACCCCCCCCCCCCCCCCCCCGGTACTTATTAGGGTTAAAGAGAATACACAGTACTGGTTGAGTACTTGCACAACAACATGATTTCAATATCAGCTGCTTTCAAACAACCTATGAACTAGTGTTGCACGACTAAGTCGCGACTGCCCACACGGAGTCGCGACTCCCGACTATCGGAACGCTATAGTCGACTTTTTATCACGTTAATTTGTATAAAAACTGAGTCAAAAGACATAAAAATTGAACAGAACTACCAATCATTTATCTACCATTTTGTGGCAGAAATGAATCCCCCATATCTCTTCGATCGCAAATCAAACAGAACTGCCAAAATGTATTTGGATCAGCCTATAATCGTGCAATGTTATCATACATGTGTTGCTGTATACGTGCTACTCCGACTGCGACACCCATGCACCCCACACCACCAATCTTGAACACACTAAGACGATGAACACCGATAGTCGACTAATAGTCGGAGTCGCGACTATTGGTGGGTGACTAGTCGACTCTCTAAAATGCTGAAGTCGTGCAAAACTATTATGAACAGATGGTATTCTTAAAATGTCACTATAGTACGGGACGGAGTAGTTGAAAACAACAAAACACTTCATTTTTTTTACAAATCTGCTACACAAATTCCCACTGCTGACAAAGTACTATCACAGAAATCAATATGTGGGACTATGATCATTGTTGACATACACACTTTAGCATTGGAGGAAGGCAAAACCAATGGAAAACTTCACGTGTTCAAACTGCCAATCCCTCAACTTTTTATTGCATATGAAGTGAATTAGTCCCGTATTATAATGCAAATGTAATGTACTCCCACCTCGAAACCAATGAAATATGAAATTTTGATGAAAGATTTTCCATCATCAACCAGTACTGTGTATTCTGTTTAAGTAATTATGCAAATTTATGTATAAAATCATTTCTTTGCCTATAACTCACTTTAAACAGCTCACAGAATGCTATTTTTTGGTGATATTATTCCTTTTGACATTTCTAACAATTATTTATTTAAAAAAATGCTGAATCAGAATGAATTTCTTATGTATTTTATTGTTTTGTGAATTTCTTATGGATTTCTTTGTTTTTTCGATCTTTTGTTTTCTGTTGTTTTTTCGACCTTTTGTTTTTTATTGTTTTTTCGATGAAATTTGTTAAGGACACATTTGCGATCGTAAACAGTATAAAACTTAATTCATTTCAACCAGTAAAAGTAAAAATAATCAAACATTTATAAAGTTTAGCTGAAAACACAATTTGTATTGAAATTGTACCCAAAATCACGTTTTTGAACAGATTTTGGGCTGACATGCACATACAAAAAGTCACGCAGCATCGTAACAGTAGGTCCGATTTTCGCGAACATAGTTTCAAAAGATGCGCCAGACTTGAAAGTAAAAAGTTCAGCGACGCGGTCAAAAAATTTCGCTGCGACTGGAATGCGTCGCAACTTTGTCGGGGGGGGGGGGCTACATATATATAACCCCCCCCATGGCCAGGGACCAGATGGTTAATGTCACTTCTGCATTGCTATAAAGGTGTGAGTCTATCTTGCAATATTGATATTTCTGGTATATTGCCATGACAGGCTGATGTTTTTGGTTATGTTCATTTTTTTGTTAACAGACTTGATGATGATTGAAAATAATTAATTAAGATAAAACACGATGAATATTGAATTGAGTTTGACAGTAACACTCTGTCTTTAATAAATTCACTCATTGAGTTTTCAAAAACCTAGACATTGAGTGATTCAATTAAGAAGATTGATAAAACAGACAATTATGAAAGTTGTACCATTCATGTTTTATTTTTTCCAAATATTATCCTTGTTTCAGCTACGTTACAAAATAAGGTAGTCCAGTGGAAGTTGATATTGGAAGTAGTTGCCAGCGTGAGACAAGAGATCATTTTTGTGATTCCCACTTAAGGCTGCCAGAGGATCAGTTTGGAGATTATCTGGTTCATCTGTGCATCCATCCATGCCTCCTTTCTTCATTATTTTTTCATTGCAACCATAATCTTTAAACCTATTTTAACTGGCCTATTTCCGACCAGGTTTTACTGGGGGGGGCGTCAATTTGACCCCCCCCCCTCAGATCTCGGCACCGCCGAGTTTGCGCCGATCGCCGGCGAAATTTTGCGTCGCGCCATTAGAGCGGATGTTAAATACACGACTGATATAGTATAATTTAAAAAAAAAATATTTTTTTTTTTCTATTTTTGAAGTACATTAATTCATGCAAATAAGTGTATGAAATTTTGTGTATTTCAGCTCTAACTCACTAAAAAACAGCTATTAGATGGTAATTTTTGGTGAAAATATTTCATTTTAATGACATTTCTAAAACTATCTACAAAACATTTGCGAATTGGCATTAATTTCGTATGTATTTATTGTTTTGTGAATTTTCTTATGTATTTCTTTTGTTTTTTCGACCTTTTTTTTCTATTTGTTTTTTCGATGAAATTTTTGGGCGACCACTTTTGCAATCTATTAAAACAAGCATAAAAATTAATTCATTTAACCAGTAAAAGCAAAAATAATCATATAATTTATTGATTTATGGCCTGAAAAACACAATTTCCATTTGATTTTGTACACGAAATCCGTTTTCTTGAGCAATTTTTGGTTGACAAGTGATGTATTAAAAGCGCGCCAGCGTCGTAACGGTTATGTCCGATTTTCGCGAAACAACCGGTTCTCAAAGCATGCGGCAAAGACTTGAAAGTAAAAGTCGGTGAGCGACGCGGTTGAAAAATTGCCGTCACTGCGGCGTTGGTCGCCCGAATCTGTGGGGGGGTTCAAATCGACCCCCCCCCAGTTAATAAGTGGTGTTAAGTGATCAGATTTTAATAAAACTTGTGTCAAATATTTCTATGATCCTAACAATGAGTGTACTAGATTGTTAGGTTTAAAGCGTCAAAGGTCAAAGTCAGGGATTTGTTACATGTTATCAATTTTGGCTTTGTCTACTGCAATAACGTTAAAAATTGTGATCAGCATTTTCCATGAATCTGTGTCAATTGTCATATGCATAATGCAGCAATCAACCTGATTGGATTTTAGAATTTAAAGTTCAAGGTCGTTGCAGTATACCTCTACTACATGTTAGGCTTGTGTATCATTACATTTATTTAGAGCATTCAAATTTTAATGAAAGAACTTTGAAAGTGGCAAGGAGTGCAGAGATATATACATGCTAACTACAACTCTCCATGCCCCATCAATTGCTCTGTTTCACTTGGATTTCATTCATTTTTATTCACTGGAAAAACACAGATCTAAAAATATCTCCGATTTTCTGTGTATTAGTATCTCAATTGTACTATTTCATTATATCCAAAATTACCAGCTTATTTGTGGGTGTGTGTGTGTGTGTGTGTGTGTGTGTGTGTGTGTGTGTGTGTGTGTGTGTGTGTGTGTGTGTGTGTGTGTGTGTGTGTGTGTGTGTGTGTGTGTTGTGTGTGTGTGTGTGTGTTTGTGTGTCTAAGAGCTGCAATAAAGTCATTGATTAAAAACAAACACATCCTAATGTTTTCTTCCAAGTCATACTGTTTCTTTTATTTTGAACATATCAGTATATCTATTTGAAAATATGCAAGTTTATCATTGGTATTGACAAAAGTTGTACTGGTAATATGAAGTCAACTTTTCTCTGTTCTGTCCTTAAATCTATTCTCCTCTTTTGTATTCAGTTGTATTTTTATTACAAAATTAATTTTGTAATTTTACATTCCAAATCAACACAATTTATTTTTCTCGATTTCCAGAGTTGCGATTTGATTTGCCGTCATCATATAAATTCCACAAACACTCATCTGTGGACATAGAAGTGGACTTCATCCGATTCTCATTTCCCGACCTCCCCCTCGGACATCCCAGCATGCAACAGAAGAAGAAAAAGGCTTCAGACACGTGACCCAGGCTGCAACTACATCGTCACCATTAACCAGTTCGCTTGCCGATTTCAACAACTGGAACATGTACCAGCTTCCAGCTTCAACTTTTGGCATGGAGATATGTGCAAGATGAAAATGTACAGAGGTCAAACTATCTTCCATTCTCATGTACAGTCACCCATACAAGTAATGGGCATATACAGCGTGTATCAAAAAAAAGTAGACACTCAGAAAAAAATTTATTACGCAAATACTTCATGATCTAGAGATTATTTTTTAATATGAATATTTTACTTTGGACCTTAGCTATCTGATGACACTATTGGTATTGGAAGTATTTCACGCATGAGTGAGCACAGGCCACTTTTGTCCAACAGGCCAAAAATGCATTTGCGCACAAAATTGTGTTCTTATAGTCAATGTTTAATGCCTCACAGACCGGTGCTGCAGAAGCTCTCACCTGATGTGCACCAAGATTGGAATCCTAGCAATGCTCAGAGAAGATGTTTATCAGATTTTGTGGCAAAAAGACAAAAATGAAGCGGCAATGATTCAGAAGTAGCCTAAAAAAGAGAAAATGCCATGTTTGCAAGCATGAACTCGTGAACGTGAAGAAAATGGCCCATTTTCTTTTATGAAGGGTAGGGGTGGGTTTGTTAAAAATAAATGAATCATATGCTTCATTTTTGCTATACATTCTAAATCTCTCTAGCATTGCTCAGAGAAGAGCTTATATCAATTCTGTGACAAGAAAGACAAAATAAAGCAATAATTCAGATACAATTACCAACCCCCAACCCCTGAAAAAGAAGAAAATGCATTTTTTTTTAAAATTCACAGTTCATCTTGCAAACATGACATTCTCTTCCTTTTATGGGGGTATATCTGAATCAGTGCTTCATTTTTGTCTTTTTTGTCACAAAATTGATATTAGCTCTTCTCTGAGCATGCTGAGGATTCAATCCGTGTGCACATCAGTTGAGAGCTTCTGCAGCACTGGTCTGTGAGGCATTAAACATTGATTATAAGAATACAATTCTGTGCGCAAATGCATTTTTGGCCGATTGCACAAAAGTGGGTTGTGCTCACTCATGCATGAAATACTTTCAATACCAACAGTGTCATCAGATAGCTTAGGTCCAAGGTAAAATATTCATATAAAAAAATAATCTCAAAATCACGAAAACAATTTTTAGTAAATTTTTTTCTAAGTGTCTACTTTTTTTTATACACGCTGTAGTGCAGTAGATGGTATACTACCCCTTACAGCTGTCTACTATCTCCCCTTGGTAAATGTTGACGATAGAAGGCAAACTTCAATGAAAGATATGTGCTGAGGCAGGAGACAGAGCTAAAAAAAATTGGCATCTATTATGTTTAGAATTTTTTCAGTCAAGAAATGAAACTGTTTTGAACCAAACATTCATGCCTGAACTGAAGAAATCATGTACATTTATGCATTAAAGCTGAAATTATTTCACTTTTCCATTCAGAAATTCAATTTTTGGTCTTAAAGGGCCCCTGTCAACCAAGCATTTCTGGTCTTCAAATTGCTTAGACATGTCATATTAACAGCTTTTCATATGTATTTTCACTTGAGTATATCGTTTAATGACAGAAAGTATGATTTTCCGTCATAAATAATAGCTATTTTAGAGTTTCCAAGCCCCGTCCATAAAACAAAATCTGTTTCACTCGATCGCTGTCAATCATGATGTCACGTGACTATTTCGTTACTCATCTATGAGTTCAACTGCTTTATCCTCTCCCTTCACTGAGACCAGGCAGTCGTCAACATAGAAGTTGCATTTCCCCGCATTTACAGCTTCTGGGGAGAACTCTCCATCCTGGTCTTCAGCAGTACGTCTTAGAACAAAGCTGCACACACTGGGACACCATGTTCCTCCAAAGAGGTGTACACACATCCTGTATATCTCGTGTGGTTTCTCAGTATCTCCTTCCGGCCACCAGAGAAATCGCAGCAAATCTCTTTCATCAGGTGGGACTCGTACCTGATGGAACATAGCTTGGATGTCCCCCATAACAGCAACTGGCTCCTGACAAAGCCTCAAGAGAACACCCATAAGTGTGTTTGTCAAGTCTGGTCCTTGTAAAACTGCATCATTTTCAGTAAAATAGGTGCCACAAGGGTCCAAAAATAGTAGTGTACATGTATTTCACGTGCAAAATCTGGCTGCGCGTAAACCGCGGCATTCAAATTTTCGGCTGCGGCAGGGGTTTCATACATGTAGGTGTTATAAATTGATTACGTTATTCTCGGCGATGCCGCCCATCAAATGCATCAAGCATTATGACTTTTTGCATGTCCACGGAAGCAGATGGACTCATCTGGTGACTGTTCCCTTTCCGTGTTAATGTCCGTAGAGTCAAAGGGGTAAAAGGTCAAGGTCCAGGGTGAAACGTCAATGAACTTTGTCCCAAAACTGTGTCCAGACATCTGCGAAAGCATTATGACTTTTTGCATGTCCACAAAAGCAGATTGACTCTTCTGGCTACAGTTCCCTTTCCTTGTCAATGTTAGTAGAATCAAAGGGGTCAAAGGTCAAGGTCCAGGGTGAAAGGTCAATGAACTTTGTCCCGAAATACAATTTTCTAAATGTAACTTCAATTGGGATTGCTCACTGTTGATGTGATTTGGCAAATAGAATTTAAAACAAAAAGCAGATATTGTTGTAAAGTCAGTCTGGTAAAGGGTCAAAGGTCAATGAATATCTTCTTCATCCTTTTGGCCATCATGACCTAGTATGCAGCTACCCTTCACTACCAGCAGTGTATCATATGAACTAGTTGAAGCATGTAAAATTGTAGCTGTACATCATTCACTGTTCTGTTACACTTATTGTTTACAGGATGCAGACAACACATCTCTTAAAACTTCTCCTGCATCATGTGCCTCATTGTCGTTGTATTTTGGAAAGATTTGCCGGAAAGCGGAGACGGCGCGTGCAACGGCCTCACGTCCCTGTGCGTTGTATATTGTAACAATGCTGTTTAGGGCCGGTATAGCATGCTCATCTTGGTCACTGTACTCTCTCAACGGAAGCGAGTTTGACATAACCTGCACTGCTGCATTTAAGAAACAAGTGTTCCCGACGTTTGGTATTCCCTGAAAATACAATGAATAATTCCATTATATGTAACAGCAACAAGAAAGTTACACAATGTGTAATTTATGTCTCACCCTTCTTTTCTTAAGTTCATCAAAACACATCTCACCTTTTTTGTCATTTTTCATGGAATTGGAAAACAAGACATAAGCCAAAATGTGTCTAACCCAGTTTCCCCTATATGGAAACTTGCTTGAAAAACTTAACACTGGGCTCAAAAAGATATTTGACCCAGACCGATGTTGTCCTTTTGGTGAACTTCACCTCCTTATGAGATATCTACTTCCCAAGTTTGGTCTCAATTGGGCAAATGGGAGCAAGTTTATGGTCCATAATAGAAACTTGCTCAAAAAACTTAATATTGGGCTAAAAAGGGTTATTAATATGAGCAATAACAATCAAGATCTGTCTGAAAATAAAGTGACCTATTTTTTGTCATTTTTCACTGAATTTGAACTTTTGTGTAGTGCCCATAGTACAAACATAACAGATGTCACAACTTCTATTATTAGGGAGAATCTGGGACTTTATTCTCGTATCAAATCATCTTTATGTTCGGTACATCGACAAACTTATGTCACAATACTTGATACTAGAGGGCACAATCTGCCCTATGTATATATCACACTTTTCCTTCTCAAAGAAAGAAAACATATTTACAATGATTTGTGTTAGAACATAATGCATGTATGAATGCAAACAGCAGTACACATAAATCTGATATCACATATCCTTAGGAGATCTGTTTTTGTATAAACTGATGCAAGACTGAATAAATTCCAGGAAGGATGCATAATTACACTCGAGTGATTTAGATCTCCTAAGGATATGTGATATCAGATTTATGTGGACTGCTGTTTGCATTCCTAAATGCATTATATTCTAACACAAATCATTGTAAACATGTTTTCTTTCTTAAAGAAGGAAGGGTGTAATATATGTATAGGGCAGATTGTGCCCTCTAGTGTCAAGTATTGTGACATGAGTTTGTCATTTATTTTGAGCTTTGCTACAATCTTTTTTGGGTAGATTTCTGTCTTGGTTTCTTTAGAAACCTGAAATGCTTCATCATTTCCAAGGAGTGTAACGTAAAGACATTCAGATTCCTCATCGTCATCGATTACCTTTATCTTGTGAGACTTGTACTTACCCTGTCTACATTTCACTGTGTAATGATTTTCTTTGTGGCATAGCTTGCACTTTTGGCCATATGTAGGACATTTCGATTTATCTTTTTCATGCTGTTTTCCACAGAACCCACAGTTGATCAACTTTAACAGCTTTTTGCCCTTACCCCAACTATGCTTCGAAGCCTTTGGCTTAGACGATATTGCATATGCTGGCGCTGCTTCTTGTGTTGCCTCACTTTGGAGCTTTGGACGATTCCATAGCTCTACAGATGCCCCAACAGGTGGACGGAGTAAGGTTAGGCTCTTGCAACAGGTGCTTTCTGACACTGTCACCTCTAACACCGGGGACAATCCGATCTCGGATGAGGTCATCAGTCAGATTACCAAATTCACTTGTGCTAGCAAGAGATCGTAACTTCACATAGTAATTCTCTACAGACTCATCATTTTTGTATGCACTTGGTCATTTTCTAACAATCATTTTAGACAATTTGAGAGGCTTAAGGGCTCATATCTTCCCATCTGGAGGTTATGAATTGATGATGACTACCATATTAGGTATAATGTAGGACTGGCACGTGTCATTACCAATTTGATATCAATTCTACAATTGGACAAATTATTATTATTAAAAAAAACGGTGCGTGAGTGACAACAAATTTTGGACATGGGTGTCTGACCATTATCGGTTATGGTTGGATTTGTACCAAAGTAGTTCTCCAAGAGTACCATGAGTCCTAAAACATGTGCATAATTAGATTACCTATCTAAAATATGTAGTACCAATCAACCATTCCCTCTCTCTGGCAAATGATCCCCCATTACATGCCATGAGTGACAGGACAAAATGCAAAAATACCCACATTAACATTAATTACCCTTGTACTAAATTCACTGTGTTACAACATATGATAAATTATTTTATGTAATTTTCATGGAAAACTCTCATCTAAGATATCTAGTTTCAAAAAATATTGAAGCCTATTGATTTCGTGCAAGTTTTAATTTTCACCCTCATGTCCACATTTGTTTGAAAATGGCCACTTGTTAAACTGGTAACATTCAAATGTTACATTTGTTTTACCATTACAATATTCTGACCACAATTTCCAAATGTGTCTGAAATCTTTTCTCTCCTCCCCATCTTTAAATGGGAGCCCTTGTTGTATCTCAAATGCATATGGACCAATTGCCGTGATAAAATGTGCGATGCGAATTTTGTCACATTCATTCTCCAACCCAGTCATTACTTCATAGCTTTCCCACATCTGGCTAAAAATTGCCCAATTCTTCTTCATATCTCCCTTCACAGATAGGGGTCTTGGTAGTGGCACACTCGTTTAACTTCTACGTCTATGCCTTTCCCTAGCGCTTTCACTCCTAATCCTTCCCTGTTTTCACTCCCACCATGCAAATCGTCTCCTCCTCCTCTCTAAGAAGAAGCCGTTACCGGATCCCTTTCCGAATCCGACATGTTAACAAATAACGCGTCGCAAACAATTCAACCAATTTTGGTGGAAATTATACAGCCCAAAAGTAACTACATGTACCGGTATTAACCAATCCACTTAATGAATGAACCCAACTACCTTACCATGTAACTACTATACAATTGTGATTATGTATCCGCAACATCTCATTCCACACAATGCATATCACGGAAAAAGCAACGTAACTAAACATCATAGTCACTCGATATGGGTCAATTAACGAATCGATCAGTTCCTGTGTGAGAAACTTACAAGCGGCCACTCCAATGCGAGGTCGCATTCATGGATGCTTCGATCGCTACGAACCTGTTCAGCCTTCCGGTTGCTAAGGCCTTTTAGCCGTCTTACGTAACCATTCATAAAAAACAGCCTCCGTGTGACGCTACGCTTTTCCATTTAGCGGACGATTCTTTCTAAATCGATATTTCGTGATTTATACATTCAATTTTGTTGTGGCTTTCGGGTTATATTTCCTTAGTATCAAGCTAAATATGTACCAAAAAGCTTTTCGATATGTTTAGTATTTTTTGAGAAAATCGAAAAAATCAATTTGAGTAAGTTGATTTTTCAAAACAGTAACACCAGCGTTTGCAAAATCTTTCATTTATTTCAAGATAAAATTTGATTTACATAATGTGTGCAGTAAAAAATTGTACAAATGCCTCCTTCAAGAGTTATTAATTAACAAAAAATGTCACTTTTGGAGCATATTCCACCTTCTAGATAGGGTCTCGATACTGAGACTAGACATGATTTTGCATAATGCATGCAAAAACATGCGAACCATGCATGTGAAATGAGCTATAACAATTGATTACCAATGCAAAACAAATTCCACGGACTGCAGAAAACAGGTGTCACGTATGCAGTGTGCGAGACACACGTTGTCGGGCATGCTTTTATGAAAACCGAATCAGATCTGTCACAAATAACAGATTTTTACACTAAACTGTAAAATTTTCATGTTATCGTATATATGTTAATTAATTACTAAATAGTCCAACTCTTAAGACACAAGAATTAAATGTAAATAATGTTTATCGTGACATTTTCTGCAATCTTCATCGAGCGCTATAACATTTCACAATTTACAAATTCGCAAATATTACACTTGTTATAATTTAATTCATATTTACATATTTCCACTTAAATTTTCTTCCCATTGTTACAATTGCATTG
>JZLH01S0098746.1:2544-12684 GCA_001188425.1 Eucidaris tribuloides
TTCTCGAATGGGATTTTATTAGAGGGAGTACGTGTATACATGTACCGTTTTATGGTGATTTGTTTGTATTCTCGAGTGGGATTTTAATAGAGGGAGTATTCCGTTTTATGGTGATTTGTTTGTATTCTCGAATGGGATTTTAATAGAGGGAATATTCCATTTTATGGTGATTTGTTTGTATTCTCGAATGGGATTTTAATAGAGGGAGTATTCCGTTTTATGGTGATTTGTTTGTATTCTCGAATGGGATTTTAATAGAGGGAATATTCCATTTTATGGTGATTTGTTTGCGAATGGGATTTTAATAGAGGGAGTATTCCATTTTATGGTGATTTGTTTGTATTCTCGAATGAGATTTTAATAGGGGGAGTATTCTGTTTTATGGTGATTTGTTTAGTTTTCTCGAATGGGCTTTTAATAGAGAGTACCCGTTTAATGGTGATTTGTTTGTATTCTCGAATGGGATTTTAATAGAGGGAGTATTCTGTTTTATGGTGATTTGTTTATATTCTCGAATGGGATTTTAATAGAGGGAGTATTCCGTTTTATGGTGATTTGTTGGTATTCTCGAATGGGATTTTAATAGAGGGAGTATTCCGTTTTATGGTAATTTGTTTGTATTCTCGAATGGGATTTTAATAGAGGGAGTATTCCGTTTTATGATGATTTGTTTGTATTCTCGAATGGGATTTTAATAGAGGGAGTATTCCGTTTTACGGTGATTTGTTTGTATTCTCGAATGGGATTTTAATAGAGGGAGTATTCCGTTTTATGGTGATTTGTTTGTATTCTCGAATGGGATTTTAATAGAGGGAGTATTCCGTTTTATGGTGATTTGTTTGTATTCTCGAGTGGGATTTTAATAGAGGAAATATTCCGTTTTATGGTGATTTGTTTGTATTCTCGAATGGGATTTTAATAGAGGGAGTATTCCGTTTTATGGTGATTTGTTTGTATTCTCGAATGGGATTTTAATAGAGAAAGTATTCCGTTTTATGGTGATTAATTTGTATTCTCAATGGGATTTTAATAGAGGGAGTACATGTATACATGTACCGTTTTATGGTGATTTGTTTGTATTCTCGAGTGGGATTTTAATAGAGGGAGTATTCCGTTTTATGGTGATTTGTTTGTATTCTGGAATGGGATTTTAATCCCATTTTATGGTGATTTGTTTGTTTGTATTCTCGAGTGGGATTTTAATAGAGGGAGTATTCCATTTTATGGTAATTTTTTTGTATGTGGGATTTTAATAGAGGGAGTATTCCATTTTATGGTAATTTTTTTGTATTCTCGAATGGGGGTATAATAGAGAGAGTTTTCCGTTATATGGTGATTTGTTTGTATTCTCGAATGGGATTTTAATAGAGGGAGTATTCCGTTTTATGGTGATTTGTTTGTATTCTCGAATGGGATTTTAATAGAGAGAGTATTCCGTTTTACGGTGATTTGTTTGTATTCTCGAATGGGATTTTAATAGAGGGAGTATTCCGTTTTATGGTGATTTGTTTGTATTCTCGAGTGGGATTTTAATAGAGGGAGTATTCCGTTTTATGGTAATTTTTTGTATTCTCGAATGGGGGTATAATAGAGAGAGTTTTCCGTTATATGGTAATCTGTTTTTATTCTCCACAGCCCGGTGGAAAAATACATGGAAACATGGAAAGAAGATGGCAAGTCATGGCTGCGCTTCTTTTACATGAATCCTTCAGAATGGAACAAACTTACACCTCCGGTAAATTTTTTCTTCTATAACGTATTCGTCTTTAAAGTCGCTTTCAATTACTTAATCATTAATGTTTGTAGATTACGATTACAATCCGGTCCAACTGTAAAAATGACGGTGGGAAGTCATGCAGCGAATTGCCAAAAATTCCCCGGTTGTTATACCTTTTTTTTCTTTTACAGTATTCCGCCTTTAAGCTAGTCTGACCCTCATACTGCATACGTGATTTGCATGTCATCGCAAAGGACATATCAAATGTCTCTTCATCGTGATCAATAAACGTTTGTAGACCCACATAAAATTAAAGGGGTGGGGGTTGGCGTGATAGAACTAAAAAAATGTATCTGGGGTGTTTATCGGGAACCGATTTTGCCATTGCCTATTTGATTTTCAAACCTGATGACGTTGTTTTCGTGTTTTTGGTTCTTGTAGTGTGTATAATATACTATATTTTTTTGATAGGCCTATGTGGTTTTATCACTTTTGTCGTGTCAACACATCAAATATCCTTTGTTGTTTTTAAACATTTGGACAATAAATAAAATTGAATTGAAATGAATCTAGGAGAAACTAAATACCTGTTTATCAAAGTTTAATCTCCAAGTCTGAAACTCGCACCAGTAATGCAGACCAGTTCCGGACAGCCTCTATCTGCTATGGTTGGACTATATCAAACTTAACATTCAATGGATGAAAGCTACTGGTGGCATCTGAATTCTCGTCTTGCAATGTATTACAAACTTGGCTTGCAAACAAAATAATGGCCCACCATCATATGTTTCAATGACGGTAGGCCTATATATCTATTGAAAAAAAATCTACAGGGGTACATGGGGGGTACTTATCTCACCCTTTGAACACTATATCTTTAATGATCAATCTTTATGCTGGATCATGCCATGTTTGGAAAAAAGCAAATACGGTTTGATGTCGCAATCCAAAACAGCAATCTTCTAAGGGAAACATAACTGCTGTAGTGATGACATAAATTAATTTTGAATGTTTATAATTGGCCACAGGTTGAAGATATCGAATCCGCGATGTTGATTTTCGGCTCACGGAGATGATCGCCCACATGCCTTCGTACATAGTGGCATTAGAAGTAAGTACCTAAGATCTCATGATTACAACAACAACATTTTAGCCAAAAGGAAATATTTTGCATGAGTAATTAAGGATAATTTTGCTAGTGATTAAAAGGTATTTTGAGTTGAATATAAACACAACAAAAAAGTAACTAACCCCTTTTTTTTTTCAAAATGAACTTATAACTTTAAAAGAATGGTGTTGAGCACAATAATTTTGCAAGGATGTCCTGCACTAATTGTCTAAATGCTGTGAGAAAATGTGTTGATCCCTCAAGATCATGCATGAGTGAGCACATATTAAAGGCAAAAACGTCACTTTTCAAAAATCCACATGGGTCATTTGGGGGGTTTTGGATGCAGGATTTTGACAAAATATCCTGTTTCTGGGTGAATTGATAATCGCTATTTATGTTAAGTCATTATCGGTTTGATCTCATCATACGTCCTTTGCAGGCTTTTTGCATATTTTAACGCTTCGGTGAGCGCAATTTAAAAAGTTTCACCCTTCCCGCGATTTTGAAATTGTAAAATGCCATTAAGTTTACTGCAAAAAAATTTAAAATCAGAATTTTTCAGCAAAGATGTATCTTACGTGTTTGAAACGGGAAAACATAAGAGTTTGTAAGCCATGACAATGGTTAGTGAGCAACACTTTAATAAATAAAGAAAAATGTCATTATTTACCATTATTTTGGCATAAGAGAGACTCATGTGACCTTTGAAAGTGGCATTTTCACCTTTAATACATGCGTCATTCATGCATGACCCAAGGCGGGGGAGCCCAATCACATGTTTCACACAGAAGTTAGTCAATGAGTGTAAGAAGCACTCTTGCCAAATTATGTTGCACAAACTTGTTTTGTAAAAAGTTATCGGTATGTTGAAAAGGGGGTAGTTTACTTTTTTTGTTTGTGTTTATTTACAAATTGGGACTAGTCCCACTTTGCCTCCGAAAAAAAAACACTGAAGCGCTATCCAACATTCAAAAGGGCCGAGGATGACCCATACTTTCTCAGCATTTGTATTAATTAGCCTGCTGGATCTGACACTAATGAAATGTTGAAATAACATTTTCGTTTCAGAGTGGTAACACCACAAAAACCGAACAGATTAATATCCAAAAAGAGAAATATGCCTAATTGTTTTATTATCATAACAATTGCTCGTTAGAATTCGATTACAGGTAAGTCTTTCGCTCAAAGAAAAGACACAGTTCAAATATATGCAAATTTTATAAAATAACCTTCTGAACAAACTTTATTCTGGACAACCTGATAACTTGCCGGACATAGCAACAGGCAATGTATGCAAGTTTCATTTCAGGATTAAAAATGTGTTTCATAAAAACAGAGAAAGAATAGTCTCATCACAGGCTTTGGAAGAAAAAATAATAATTGGATACTTTGTGAAACTGCTAAGGAGTTTTAGTTGCAATAGAAAGCAGATAGTGAGGGACGTTAAAACTGTTAGGAATATATTTGGGAACAATAACAAAATCAATTTAGGTATTTGTGATGTATCAGTGTTATTTTGAGATATTTACTTCTTCCCCTGGTGGCAATATTTCAAATAACAGTACTATCGCATACATACTCTACCAGGAATGCTAATAGTTCCACATTTTCTAAAGTCCGGACAATCATTGTATTTAAACTCAATTTTCACCAAGGGTCCAGTCGTTTTGGAATTCCACTACCGAAGACAATTCGCAAATATAAATACTTTGAATGTTTTAGATGTAAATTCAAAGGGTTTTTATTAACAGAGAACAACCACATTAATTGAATTTATCTCAAACATAATAAATGCGCATTGTATTGTTTGTTAATTGTCTGTTTGTTTGTTTGTGAGTGTACATGTAGCTGATCAGTTTATTTGGTCATTTATTTATAAATTATAGTTTGTTATTGCAGATTTTTTTTGCATGTTTTCAATATTATGTTATGGTCGCGCCTCAACTATAAAGGATTTTACTATTTTGGCTGTTTCCCACCCAAGTACCATTAATGTACATGATAATAGGCCGTAATTTACATAATGTTTAATATTGTTCGTATATTTCGTTTGTATTTTTGTTGTTTTATCTGAGGAAATAGAAAATAAATTGAAATCAATAACGTGGTGCAATGCAGCTCTCGTATTCGTAGAAACAAGTCAACTGCGACTGCTGGCAGCATCTGTGTATCGTATATTTAGTCCTCAACTCTGCCACGTTCCGCCATTTTCCAACACATTATTTTCTGACTAGCAGTGACGTCACACTTCGATACCTATGACACTGAAAGAGTTAACCTGGTCTGGTCGCGGATCGACGCTCTTTCCAACAAAATTACGCAGGTGCAACCAGAACAGTTTTGAAACCCGAAGATCCAGTAATCATTTGGTTATAAACCTACAAATCAAAATATTAATGAATGTTTGAATTATTACACAAGAATCTATCGGGATCTATAGTGGCGATGGAAAGCTTGCAGATATATGCTCATAAATACAAATAGGGAATAATATTTTGTAGCTTTCCGAAACTGCGCCGAAACAGAACATTGTGGAGTCCCAAAGCAAGTTAAGCAGGGACACGCACGTATGAGGTGGAAATATCGCCACCTGCGACCCAGGTGTTGCAGCCCGATCCCAATCCTGCTGGTTCGGACACTGAACTCTACACTACGTAGTGTAGAGTTCAGTGTTCGGGATCCCGAGATGGTTACATCAAATGATTTAGCAGGGACACTTGAAGGCTACCAACCTTTTCATTCCAATACAATAACACACACGCGAGCAGCCATCCCACCCCACCAAGCGGCCCCCCCCCCACCAACACAAACAGCTTCAAGGCCCCGTGAGAGTTAGCTTACTTTTGTAATGATAATACTTGACGTTTACTTCCGGTAAGGAAAGAATGGAAGAAAACAGGGCAAGGGTCATTCTGTCGACTATAATTTCTTACAGAACCGTCACTTTAGACGTCCTACCAACCTAATTGCCGCCCATATCAGCCACGATCGCGAACCGACCAAAGTTGGCCGCGAAGGAAAACGTAAAGAATATTTACTTCTGTATTTCTTTTATTTTAGCGAGAATTACAATCTGTTTTAATAAGTCAATCTCTGTCTAAACAGTGCATTTTAATTATCTTGAAATAACCTGGCGTTTTTCCAATACTGATAAAACACGCATATTAAAAAATGAGACTTCGAAGTTTCGAGAACCGAGATCTGTGTTTCGATGACCGAGCCTCAAAAAAATATCTGGTCCTCAAGAGACCGAGACCTGAGAAACAAGACCTCGAGGTCTCCACACTGATTACACCTATACCTTGTTTATCCACTCCATTCTCCTGATGCGCACACCGACAGCCGGGTTCGGGTGGGTGGAGAGGATGCCAAGAATGTGTGCTCCGCGCCAAGGAGTTCGCAGTGCATAAACCTCGTCAACTTCTTCCCGCACCCATCCTGCGGCGTGACGGAAGTGTATCGCAGGACTGGATATCCGTATACCCTACCTAGGCACATTGACTTCCGGGTCACTGCCGTAGGTTACATTTGTAAACCAAGCAAAACAAACAATAAATATATGTAAGAAATACTGAATCTAGCCGCCTCCTCATCAATTATGGCCTCTCCTCTTTATATCGTTGTTTACACGAATAAAATTCCTGAGAGAGTAACTAAACATTTACCAAGCGATTTAGCAAACCAAAAGAGATTTCGTGTGATTTAGTTACTCTCTTGGATCATTTATTTATGTTTTTACATGGTTTAAGTGGCAAATTTAAATCAGTCTTGGTCAAATTTAAAATATGATTTTGTTAGCAAATAGTATTTTTTTAAGATAGAAGCATATGATCGTACACAAGCCTGGAAAATTGCTCGTCTCTGAACTTTCCGTTTTTGAAAAATCAACTCAAAAATCGTAAAATGATAACCGGCACAATGATGTCCAAAAATGTAAACATCACAATTTGTCAATGTAAACATTTTCAGTAGGTAATGTTGTTTTTGATGTCTGAGGTGACATGGAATACTTTTTGTGCAAATTGACAAAAAAGTTATGTGAACGACCAAACTAGTCCTTGCTTTTAATCAATCTGTTCGAGTTAAACATAATTGTAATAATGATATAATTTTTCATAATATTCGCAAGCTGAATAAATACGTCATTTGCGGAATAGAAAAAAAAGCATAACACAGATAGAACGTCGCAGTGACAATCTTGTGCAATTATGTCATTCTCAGTTGCCCGTGTACTTTGAAAAGTAGGCCGTATACGTATCGTATGGTGAATACTTCTTGACGAAAATTCGTCAGCGTTCAATAACTTGTTTTAGAACTTGGAAGTAAGACAGTGTGGCTGCTCTTTCAATGAAAATGGTCAGTGATCTAATAAATGAAAGTTTAACAAATCCATTCAAACGGAGATCATGAGGAATTCTGAGACATGTTCATCCGCCAGAGAGGCACTTTCAGAATTAAAAAATTCTTACGTCACCCACAACAAGACAAGGTGCAAACGCCTAATATACCAAGCTGGGATTCTGATAGACTGAAGGTCCGATAAACGGAAGGCCCAATCAGGGCGGCGCACGGCGGGGGGGGGGGGGGGGGGGGATGCAGTGGCGGCGCCCTTGTTTTCACAGTAATGAATTTGCAGGGATTTTTTCGAAATGTCCGCACCTCTAAGGTTTTATGAGCGCCTTTTCGGCTACTGATATTGGCGGAAAGTTTTCGCGCCACATATCCTTCCCCACTGAGCGACCTACTTCGGCTTCCTGATTTGGCCTGTAAAAAATTTTCTGGCCACAAAAAAATTTTTCGCCAACACCCCATGTTAGGACATAAACTAATATTTCTCAGAGAATGAATTCAATACGAGTGGCATAAGTACAGACCGAGGGAGCAAGGGCGCGCGTACAATGTAACTCCATCCAAAGAAAGCAAAAACAGGTCAGCACCGATTGCTGATATTGTATGCTTAGATCGAATTTTTATTTTTTTTTTTTTGGGGGGGGGGAAAGGCGATAACACATTCCACATGCTTATGAGAAAACACGCTTGGTAATTTGTCTACAGGCTAAAGAAAATAATACAAGTTATCATACCATCAGTCTAAACTCTTATTAGTATTCAATAAATAATCTCGTATGTAAAGTTGCCGTAAAACACAGTACTATATTACTCGGTATTGTTCTTAAGACCTATTATAAAACAGGTTACAATCAAATGTAATTGACCTATTCAATTTAAAAAATAAGTTGTTTAACATTTCCATTCCGATCCGCTTTATATAGCTACACGACAAATGCAATAAAACAATCAATTTGAGGCAAGTCTGACTCGGAAGGAGGGTTTGTTTGCCATCACATATGAAACGTGGGGCAGATTTAATAACGATTTTGTTAATGACAATCGACTAAAATCCAGTCAAATCTACCAAACCTTCCGAGTGTGAACCCCCAACGACCCCTCTACAATTCAGACTCGCCATTTTTTTTAAAAGAATATCACTGTACACAAAATTAATTATATAAAACAATCTATCTAATTTCCCTGATGAACTTCTTTGAATGTTGAATAGAAAACGTTGAAAATTAATTACGGTATGATACAGCATGCCTTAAAAATTACAGTAAGAAATAGTATGTACATCAACGTCAAGGCACAGTCTTCCTTTAAATGCTGTTTGTTCTGTTTCACTTGCTTGTTTAATATCGAGAATATACTTTATAAACAACTCAAAGGAAAAATCAACAATTGGTCCACGTATTACTACTAAAGTCAATATTACATTAGGCCCTCTCCCTAGTTAAAGGCGACACTTCATTTTGCCTTTTCGTAGGGTACAAACATATCGCCACATTACAATACGCAAACGAACAGAGCAAGCTAATACTATCCCCAACGTGTTGGAGTTTTCAGTGCTGTGCGCTGCCTTGATGTAAGCATCGCGTCACAACGATATTCTTATTGCCTCTTTCAGAGAGCGCTTTTCACTTCCCCATGTTTTTTAGACAAGCTGGTAACTATAAAAATAATCATTACAAAAGATATCACTTGCCAGTCCTAGGAAGATTTTTTTTTACTATGGTAAGAACTATAGAAAGGGGTAAAGCATGGCTTCCTCTGTTTAGTTCAAAATATCGATTTGTTGTAAATGATCTCAAATAAATCAGGGCTTTTATAAAGTCATGACTGTCAGTCGGTTCTGTTCCTTGTCGATTCAAACATCATGATCATATTATTATATATGAATGAAAGAGATTATTCAAACGACATGAATGTAAATAATATAA
The DNA here is from genome assembly GCA_001188425.1 of Eucidaris tribuloides. Taxonomy (NCBI): domain Eukaryota; kingdom Metazoa; phylum Echinodermata; class Echinoidea; order Cidaroida; family Cidaridae; genus Eucidaris; species Eucidaris tribuloides. The sequence goes on from JZLH01S0098746.1 coordinate 11,648, forward strand.
TTATTCAGCACATGTATGACGCTCTCTGTATTTTTAAGATTACAACTGCTGATCTGTAAATTTTGACAAACGTGTCAAGAAAAAGGAACCATAAGGACTCGAAATGCATCAGGTAAAATGATAGTCTGCATACGGTCTTAAAAAAAAGAGAAACGTCATAATGAATAAATCTATTACATCGCAATGTTCCTCTCTGAATAATCATTTCATTTATTTAATTGAATGTTCGCCTTGACTATTTAACGTAACTATGTCAGAGTTGAAGAGCATGAATATTTGATCCAATGTTCATCGGTCACTGTCCGGTAATCAAGGATAGCCGGTGTGTGCTGCCCGGAAAGCAGTAGAAACAGTTGAGTCCCAGGTTTTTTTACTGACATGTTTGTAAACATGGGTTAAAATATAGATCAGAAGTTGCGAATCTAAAAATACAGAGATGCGTATTAATGTGAATCATTTAAATCTAAGAACAAAGTGGAAATGTCAAAGCTAATATTGAAACATTACTGTTGTTTAAAAACAAGAAAACTGGTAACGAATCAATGCATTATACATTACAGTGTTTTATAGAAGATTTTGACTTATTGGTAACGAAAACAAACAATATCATTGTGTTCTATGCTCATATAAACGTACAGCATAACAGAAGATCATTATATCATTTTTTCCTGAACATATCTCTTATGTATTGTCAATCGTACAGACAAACTCTGTACGTTAATGGATTGATCCCAACGTAATATACATATAAAGCGACTACGACACAATGCAAGGAGATTAAACAGTGTGTCCAGCAGAAAAAGGAACCGAGGATTGATGAAGATATTTTATATGTTAATAACAAACATACACCCAAAATCGACATATTTGGAAAGCATATTTCCATTCTTATTTGATACACGTCACACTGATTTCCATCACGCAACATGACTGATCCAAAGACAATTAGAAGGGACACAGGTATAGAACATTTGCCACGAGCAAATTTGAAATTCAAACTGTCAGATTGAAATGTATTCAAGAATATCTATCGAATA
>JZLH01S0098749.1:4130-17688 GCA_001188425.1 Eucidaris tribuloides
TCTTTTGTCAAGCTCTTAGAAGCCCCCCAGCTATAGAAGATGAATCAATCTCAATCTCATTCTCATTGAACAGGTCTTTATGGTGGCCATTTTACTGATAATGTGATTGATATTTCATTGTTCCTTCCTCAATGATCCAGAAAGTCACCCCATCAACGGGAGTGTCATCATCATCACTGTCATCCTTCCTGCAAGACTGTTTTATGAAGGGGTCAGAGGTCATAGGTCAGGACAAGGTCAAGAGGAAGGTCAAAGGTCAAGTGGATGCCCTAACCAAGAGTGAAATCCTTCCTGTAGTCCAGCAGTGTGTTTTATATCTGAAGACATGTATGAATAAAGAGGTATGTGGAGATTTTCCTTCTGTGATTGTTAAGGGATTAGGGATAGAAGGGTGACATGTAATGTACTGCACACATGATTATGTGTTTGTTGCTTTGTTTTATTTGTTTAGTAGATTGAGTAGATTTTACTTCTGCATCAAAACACATCCATAACGAGTTATTAGTAGTTTGCAAACAAACTATGAAATGGGCTCCGTGTATATGTGTGTGGGTGTGTGTGTGCACATAATGATAAACTTCCTACTCCTTTACTTTTCAAACAATTTTTTTTTTTATGGGCTTCGTAAGTTTTTTTTGGGGGGGAGGGGTGGTGGGAGAGACAAGTCATTAAAGGCAAGGTTCACCCTGATGACAACTTGGTTTTAATAAATGCAGAACAATGAGAGAAACATATTAATGAAAGTTTGGCAAAAATCCACCAAAGAATAGCAGAGATATGAAATTTCAAAGTTTTGAATTTCTGACGTCACATGCGAGCAGCTCACCCATTGTTATGTAATATAAATTCAATAAAGTGTCATTTTCTCAGAAAATTGAAAATGATGGTACATGTACATTCAATATATGATTAGAAATGTTATTTCATACATGCTTCTATGAAAACAAAACATTCAATTATCACGAACCCATAAAAAGTGGCAATTTATTAAATTAATATTACATAACATATGGGGAGCTGCTCGTATGTGACGTCATAAAATTAAAACTTTGAAAGTTCATAACTCTGCTAATCTTTGGTGGATTTTCGTTGAACTTTCTTTAATATGTTTCTCTCATTGTTCTGCTTTTGTTAAAACCCAAGTTGTCGTCAGGGTGAACCTTGCCTTTAATGTAAAAAGCATACAAAAATTTCTGTTACGAATCATCAGCCAAATTAACTGTAAAAAAAAGATTGTATTTTGTCTGTGGATGTGACTGTTTTCATTGGATACCAGGGGCCGGTTGCACGAAACCGTCATAACTCCAAGCGCTGGTATAGTTGTCATTTTGCTGATGTTCTGGAGATATGAACGGACAACTAATTTCGTTCACGAAACCATACATCTCCAACTCCAAGCGGAAATCGATAGTAAAAAATAGGTCTTTGTCATAAATGTATGATAACTGTGCGACATTTGTGACATGCTATTCCCAGGCGTTAACCTGAAAATTACGGACAAATATTTGATTGAAATTAAAGGCAACAGATTTTATGCACATAAATCATCAACATAATTACAAACAATTACACGCTTAATAACTCTTAAATATCAATTATTATATCGGCTCAACTAGCATAGGACGGATTGATACAAGAAATAATGACGCCTCTACCCACAGGCACTACGCGTACCATCGACAATGATTAATTTAATTTTGCAGCTTTCATTCACTGCAACTGTTTTTATTTGGTTCTTTTTATAGTCTATATTTATTTAGTGTGTCTCTTTCGTTCTTGTCCATATTAATTCTATCTTATTAATAGAGTATTGAAATGTTTTACTTAAGTCTATATATTACTACAACACATTTTTATTGATGTCAAGTGACAGACAAGCTTATAACAATGCTTTCTAAACCTACTCTAAATAACAATTATGTCATTAGCACGAAACTCCTACAGATAAAACTTATCTGCTTGAATCTTTTACAGACATCGTTTAGGATAAATGTCAAATCAAATATCATTTAAATATTTAATAGCATGATTTGAAGGGTTTTATTATGTAAATTACTAATTTTGCCTGTTGTATTTGACAATTGGTGGATTCTGAAATCGCATGTGCATAAGTGTAACCGTATGTGCGTCTTGACTTATGGACAGCTCCGAGCTGTGCATAATTTTGTCACTGGAACTTGTCCATGAAGTTACGATGTCAGGGTTCTCGTGAAACCATATGACTTAGCACAGATGTTGGTCGGCGAAAGATGAAGATGTCAGGCTTTCGTGCAACACGGCCCCAGTATTCTAGCCAGAGTTTGTCTCAGAGATGTATTCGCATTTTGTAGATCTTTGGTATATATTTTCTTTTAATCAAATGATAAAACACCAGTTACTCAGTGTATTATTTTTTCTCCCACAGGAAAATGCAAAGGTGATTGAGGGCTACCTGACTCTGTTAGGAGATGTTCTACGAAGAGCAGAATCTCTTTCAGAAGATGATGGTCCAACAAAAGATATACATGACGAACACATTAATGACGATAATGAGGATGAGCTATCGGCAGAGGATATGAAGACCAGCAGTCATATATCACTCAAGCCAGGTCAGCAGATTAATTATAGTGTTACTAAAGACACAGTGGGTCTTGATTGGCTGAAAATGAGTCATGTGATCTTCCACCAACCATTCCTCCTCGACGTTCAGCCCGACGCACGTTCGCAAAGGATCGGTTACTTTCTTGACATCTTTGAACGTTTCTTATCGAAAGGTGATCTCGAGAAAGTCCTCTCTTCATTCATCCTTGCAGCTGAGACAGAACTGAAATCCATCATGAAACTGACGTCCAATGAACGACATACCAAAGATGTCATTGAAATTTTCGAGAGGGTGTGTCCGTACATCTCTCAACAAACTCTTTTCAGACTCCTGAACGACTTGCTGGCAAGTCTCGAGCAGAAGTGTACTTCTGCCTCTACTAAAGAGAAACGTGCCAAGAGTTATGAGAAATGCGTTGACCATCTCCTTTGTCTGTTGTGTCACATCATTGGTAGCATGTCATCACTCGAGATTTTGGAGTCACATAATCTTGATGCAGATGATGTGAGGACTATTGCTAATCTTGCTGTCAGGATAAGGAGAGGAGTCCTCTTTGATGCTCTACATCATTTGTTGCAGCAACATCCCCAGTTTGTGTCGGCAGCTAACGTGGAAGGGTTACTGTCATCATGCTTGGAATGTAGGAATGAGATACAGGTAAATAAGAGAGTAAAAGTGCATATCATTAGCTTAGTACCAGAAATTTGATATTTCTGTATACTTTGTACAGCAATAGTCCCCTTCTGGCTCTCAGCAGGTAGAAGAGTTGCTCGAATGTCCAACATTTGCTCTGGTGGCAATTGCTCCGACGATTATTTCATGCACTAACCCTTACCACAACCCTAACCCTATTCTGAACTGGTAACCAAATGGGAACCCTAACCCTGATTCTCTGTCTTCTGAGATATTGTCTCCGGAGCAAATGTTGCCACAGCAAATGTCAGATCACCAGTTGCTCTCATCATATTTGGAATGTAGGAATGAGATACAGTAAATAAGAGAGGTAAAATGCATTCAAATAACCTTTCGCTACAAAACATACTATGAGCTTGAAAGATTAGAAATTGTGTTTTTCAGATAGAGCTTTAAACTGGTTTACAATAAATTTGTAGTAGAATCTTTAGCACGATGAATATGAATTGTTTTCAATATAACTTTCATTCTACATATACTCCAGCCAGAGATATCTCCTGAACAGCTTAAGAAGAAAGCATAAGATTTTAAAGAGCTAGATCAAAGTATAATTTTCGAATATCCTTAGTTTTTGTCACGCCAACAAGATGGAGCAAAACTAAGGGACCCTTAGCAGCATCTGTTTGTAAAACTGAAACATAACTTTGTGATCATTTGCACATCTACCAAACATGGTCGGTAGGTACCAGCAAGTTTCTATTGGGGTCAGGAACTTTGCAACCATTAGCCTGTAAAGTTGGATGGTGGGTAGATACTTTACATGGACCTCAATGTTATTTGGGGGTCAAAGGTCACATCTGTAGGTCAAATGAGGTCAAATGTTAAAATATACCTGTAAATCTCTACTGGGGTTGGTAATTTTGCAGTCAATAGCCCATTTGTAACCAAACTTTGATGGTAGTTGCCCTATAGGGACTTCAATGTTAATTTTGGGTCAAGGGTCAAATGAGGTTAATTGTTCTAGGGTGAGACACACTATCGCAATCATATTTCTGTTAAACCATATTAACAAAGGAAAATGTTATCATCATTACCGTGATTACCTTCACAGACAGGGCATCACTTAGCGTCCCTGCTGGTGAGGGACAAGCCTGGCCAATTTGAGGATTGGATCTTGAATCATTCCAAAAAGAAGGACATGATGTCAGACATGATGGAGGAATTGCAACCTGTATTGGCAACATATTTAGTAAATCAGACAGAGCTCACAAAGAAAGGTAACAATTTTTTTCTCTCTGTTTCTTGTATTAGTATTGTAAGTTTGTCAAGAAATCATCTGCACTTCAGCAGTCTTTGTTCAAACATTTGTTGCACTTTATTAATGTTTGATTTGATTTTGATTTTATGTGATTTGATTTCTGTCCCCTGTCACTGAAGCAGAGGGAAGTAGAAATTTCTTCAATTCATCTGTCTGGAACAAAATTGTACCTTAAATACACAGAGCTTTAAACAGAAATGACAAGGTTGGAAGTAGTCCTCAATTTAAGGACACAATTCTTCCAGATTTAAGTATTCTGTTTAATGTTTCTGCTGTGAAAATTTCATATTCATACATTTCCTCTTTGTTGTACAATTATCATCATAAATAAATAAAGTTAAACAACTTTTTTGTAAGCTTAGATAATTATGATTATATTAAACAGCTTATTTTTGGTGGCTACAAAAAATTTACACTCCTTAAATGAAAATATTGGATGAGTCGTAGGTGATACAATACTTTCTTTTATCCACCCCACAGCCATTCAGTACTATATAATTATTTTACTTTCAATGCTCGAGGAATGGAATGAATGCTGATTGTCACAAACCACTAGTTATATCTGTCATGTTTTCTCTTTGAAACAGCCCAAAAGTGCAAGAAGCTACTTCACAAAGCATGTTGGGATGTATTAACCAAACGAGTGATGGATGATTCACAGGCCTACGCAGAACAAAGAGATGAGAGTGCGACAAAGTCTGACACAATTCTTGGGGAGAAGGGTGACAAACATGGTGACACACAAAATGATCCAACAACATCATTGTTGATTTTGTTGTTGCCCATGGCAACACATGATGAACAGCTGCATCTCTTTAATACGCTTGCAGATGTTCCGCTTTCCAACAGCTTAGCACTCAGAAAGTAAGCACAAACTTGAAGAACTGTCACTTTTGGTGCCATTGATGTAATCTCCCATACAAGTTTAGTTCTATGATGATGTAATTGTGATTTATATTTTAATTACCAGCCTCTATGTTATTAAATGTTACATGTTTTGCAATCGCCTAGCCATTCTATCAAACTTTAATGAATGAAAGTGTGTTTCGTTATAATAGTGAGCACAGAATTGGCTTTTTAACTTGCTTTAGTCCTCTGTGTGTCACATATTTCTCTTACAGATATTTTTACAATTTATTTGGTCAATGATGGGTAATTCATGAGAATTTATATCTTTTATTCTTTTGTATTCACTTACATAGACATATTAGGAAGTGAAAATTTTTATAAAGGTAAATGACATGATTGGGGGTAGTCTTCAACTTGGGGTAAAATCTATTCTAGAATCAAGTAAACCATGCAGGGATTCTGCTGTGAAAATTTTGTAATCAAATGTTGACTCATTTTAAAATTATGTCCATCAGTATGCCTTGTAAGACAAATTTGTATTGTAGCCTTCTATGGGGATTAAATCTACCATGCCCCGATGAAATGAAACTGCTGGCCTGTTCATGCTTGATTCTCCTTAAGTAAACAAACTCAAGGCAAATCCTTCCACCCAGGAGATCCACTCCATCTGGTGTACATTTGGTTTATCTTTCAACAGGTTTGGTTCTACAGGCATTTTTTTAATTTCTCCAAATCATGTCACTGAGCCTTGAGTTCACAAAATTCACAAAAATAATACCACCACCAAATATTTAGCAAATACAGTATAAGACTCGTGAGAGGAAAGCTCTAAGGTAAAAATATAAGTGCAGAATCATAACACGTGAAATACTCAGTGTCTCACAATGAAAATTACCCTCTGAATGAATGTGCATATTAGCCAGTTACAGTTTTGCATTAGTGTTTTGGCGTATGATATAACACGCTTATAGGTCCTACATTACGTTTCAAATTATATTTTACAATCTATGCCTAAACCCCCGAATTACTCCAGATCTCAACTGAAGGTGTTCTCGGAGGTTACCTCTGTTGTCATGGAAACCAGTCCCGACAAAGTTACGCTTCAGCACAGTGCCTTATCCGCATCCTTACAGAGTCTTGTGCTTCATTTTAAATCGCCGACCGCTAATGAAGATTCACTTCTGGATGAATACGTGGCAGAAGTTGAGCACATTGTTGAGGTAAGTCAGAGGAAGGGTGTTAGACATAAATATTCATATTCCAAGAATTTGTGTCAAGTCTTTCTGGGTTGGGGGGGAGGGTTGGGATAGTGTTGCAAACTTGTAAAAAACCCACTGAAAACCCCTCATTTTCGTTACTTTGAAAACCATGGGAGTTGCCGCCCCCCCCCCAAATCATCTCTCCTCATCTTAACACAAACCCAAATAAAAATAGATATATATATCTTTTGAAGGGAAGTGGTAAAAGTAAAGGTGAGGTGTTAAAGTCTTGTGTCCCTGTGTAAATGCTGTCTCACCCAAACTTCATACATTATGCCATGATCATTGGACCCATGTCAAACCTGTACAAATACATGCCACCTCCAATCCCTGGGGAGTATTCCTGATAAAATTGTTGTTTTTACGCAGGTATCCTTCCTGTACAGTTTAGTGTATGTGGGTTTTTTTTCCTGACTGATAGAGATGGTCTGTCTGTACTTGAGATTGACATCATACACGGTAATGTTTACTGCAGTAGGGAAAAGTAAAAGTGAAAAATTCTTGATAAACAACTTAGCAAATAAGTATTAAAGTGCATACACATGAATGTGCACACACGCACGTACCCATATGCACACAAACATAACATGATTGGGTACATTGTGGGGGTACACTTTTGTTCTCTATATTATTAAAATACTTGCACAATGCTGGCAGAATAAAGGCCACCATTGTGTTGAATTCTTCACAAACTCCCACAATGTACTTGCTGTAAGACCACAAAATACACACACATACATAGACACAAACACAATCACACACATACAGAAACACTCACGCAAACACCTGCACATATACAAACATACACACACACAAACATACATGTATCAAAGACATTCTAATACATGCCCACATGCACATGTATTCATTGAGGGGAGAGAGAAGATCAAGGAGAAATGAGTGTGAACACATTTCCATTCTTAACTCTAAAATAAATGTGCTCCATACTTTCGAACAGAACATGGAAGACTTCCGACCGCGGTCCGACTTTGCCAAAATCTGGAAGACGTTCGTCATCAGCGGTCTGAAGACACAGTACCATAGCCACCATTTCTTGAGGCTCCTAACGAAACTTGTCCAGCTAGTCTACTCTACCAGTCACCAAGACATCAAATTGTTTCCACTGAATAGGCTATACCATGCTGTAGTTGGGCACTCACTTTTCTTACCAACCATGCTGCCATCTGGACAAGAGGCTACACAAGCTGTTCCGACAGAAGTAAAAGGTAATGTAGATATAGGTACATGTAGACCCAGGGATGGGTCCAGAGAGTCCCCCCCCCCCCCCCCACGCATGGAACCCCTGAGATTGAACCCCTTTTATAAATAGACCACTGGGAGGGAGGGGCTGTAGATGTCTGGAAATGCCTAAGTGTATCACAGATTCATTAATTGTATCCCCCGAACAGAGTTCGGCGGATACTATGAATTTGGCCTCGTCGCCCCGCGTCCGCCGCCGCAGAGATTTCCTTGTGAGCCAGCGCTCTGACAGCTGGCATTTTTCACGATAATTCAAATTTGCGTATGAAGGCTGATATTATGGTAAGAGGTGAGATGTATATTGATTTTTGGTCGGGTGGCGGCTCGATTGGTCGTATTTTGTACACAAAAGATACATTTTTCAGGGTCTGCTTGTGTGTGATACTGCTGCAGATTTCTTGACGGATGTTATTTTCAAATTTGGTACTGATGTGATAAGTGATATATGGTTTCAACTCTAGAAACCTATAACTGATTTGGTGATGCTGCCCCCAATGTTCCGCCTTTTACAGGGTCAAATTTTAACTGATAGGTCTAATTTGCAAAAATTGGTTATTTTCAATTAACTTTGTTGATTACCAAGGATTTTATTCAAAAATTGCTGAATAATAAGTGTCATGGGTGCGCAATTCTAACATGTAGAGCCCATTAGTGTTCGACGTGATGGCGACCTGCAGTGTTCGACTTGGGTTACCATGGCACATTACTGTGTATATGAATCTATGGCAATTTCTTGTCGATTTTTATTCAAACTTGTTTGGAGGTTATATTAGAGGGAGGGGGGAGGTGGTGTCATTCTGGTAAACAATTGTTTCAAGTGATCAGCCGCCTCATTGTTCCGAACATTATAGAAGATTTTCTTGTGAGCGTTACTGGCTGCAGTTTTCTTGGATCATCTTCAAATTTTGGTATGGAAGGATGTATTATGGTAAGTGAATGATTGTCTATTTGTTTTTGGTGTCGGCGCCCTAGCTTGGTCCATCTTTGTGACATTTAACAAAAAGGCTAATTTCGGTTCTGCTTGTAACACATGTGCATATACTTGGCGCAGTTCTCAAAGATTTTGGTTTTTAATTTGGTGTGTAAGTGTATCATGCGTCAATCTCAAAAACTATAACTTTTGGTGCATGCTTGCCCCTCAATGTTAACTTTTAACAGGAGTCAAGAGGTCAATGTATAGGTTCTAATGTTGCAAAAATGCTTTATTGTTTCAATTACTTTGTGTGTGTTACTCAAAGAGATTTTATTATCAAACTTGCTGTATAGGTGTATGGGTGGTCATTCTACATGTCGGCCACATTGAGTGTTCGTGACGGGCTGTCTCGATGTTTCGACTTGGGTGCCTCTGTGAACATTACTGTGGTATGATGATCTATCGGCACCATTCTTCTTGTTGCGATTTTATCAAAACTTGCTTGGAAGGTTTATTGGGGGAGGGTTTCATTTTGCGTAACAATAAGTTTTCAGTGACGCGCCCTCATTGTTCGACTTTTATAGAGATGCCATGTCATATTTCTCAATTTATCCAAATGGGGGTGAAGGGACGGGTTCGGGGGATACATGTGCTCGAAGGGTCCCACCAGCCGAGTGCTTCTAGTTCAGTAAATATTCCAATGAGCTTTGTTGCAAATTTCACTCTGTACTCAAATTTGTGTAGGTTCATCTGAGAGGGACCGAGTATACCTGTGAAAGCAATTTTTGGTTTATAACAAAATGGAATTAGACCACTTTCACATTTGGGAAGATTTAGGAAGAATTGTGTTTCCATGTTAGTGTCAGGATTTGCTCATAGACTTGCCAAAAAAGGTAACTTTTCTTAAAACTTTAGTGTTAGATGCCCTATAGGGACCTCAATGTTACACTGGGGTCAAAGGTCGTGTAAGTAGGTCAAAGGTCACTTGCCCACAAATGGGGCGAGACGCATGGCTATCACATTGTTTTGTTTTTGATTATTCCTGCCGTCTCATTGTCTTTAGGTTCCCTTGTGGACTTGCTGCCTGCTGTGTCACAGCGGGAACCATCCTGCTGTAATACCGCCCACTTCACTGTCCTGCTTGGTGCCTATAGTGCTACGAGGTCACCAGTGGACAGGGGACTGTTATCCCTGATGCAGCTGTATGAAAAGAACAAGGCTAATTTGTGGGAATTCAGGTAAGCTCTAGTACCCATTAAATCTTAATCATGTGTTGCTTACACAATTTTGCAGCACAAATTGTACCTCTTTAATAACTCCCGATAACATCATTGGCTTGGTGGAAAAGGGGGTTAACGCATTACAGCTGCACAGAAACAGTTTTTGAGAAAATCAACCAAAAGTTTTTATATTTCGAAATCATTTCAGTATCTATGTTTTCTTCACTGTTAGTACATGTATATAATAAAAGATTGTCATGACTTACAACTTGCACTTAAAGGCACTATATAACAATGTTTCCAATTTAAAAAATCTGAGTTACATGATTCCGCTTGTATATGTCTTTGATACAGTCCTAAAATGAAGTCCGTGAAAAAATTGCGCAGTGGTACAACAATCATTAAGGCTTTAAAAAGCTGAGAAATCTTGAGAGACATCCAGCTTTTCTCCAGAGATGCTGTGTTGCAGAATTTCCTGATCGCCCGATATAAATTAATGTGCAATTTGTATCTGCACATATTGTACTAGTGACAGCATAAATGTACAAACTTTTGTGTTCTATGGGTGTTTATTTGTCCAATTCAACACTGTCAGATATGTCAGATAGCAAAGTTCGACATTTTTTAAACGGGTCTTCCCACAGATGTTATATAGTGTCTTTAAATGTTTTCTTACAAATGTGAGGTTTAGTCACTATATTTTTGTGAAGTGAGAAAATCATGCACATTATTATGTATTTTGTTGATAAATGATGCACCACGTGCTACCCGGTGTACCACTTTGATGCAGCGCCCCTCTTGGTGTCCAAAAATGTATTTTCTTCAGTTTGTTGACTCATGATCAGGTACGGTTATGATGCCAGAACCTGCGCAAGTGCACAACAAAAAGGCCATAAACATTATGAAAATGGGTAAGAAATGAGCTAAAGTTTGTTAATTATCTCACGCTTTATTACATAAACTTTCTTCATAATTTATGTAATCTAGGTAAGTGCTAAAAAAAGATTAATAATTTCAACAAACCATGATGGATTTTTTTACACGTGTACATTTTTGTCATCAAATAACTCATAAAAAATTTCACTCTGAAATTTTTTTTTATGGGGGGAGCAAGACCCTCATTTTACTGATTTAAATTGATTATTAATGCTGTAATATCTGAAGGCGAAAAAAGTGGGATTTGAAAATTTCAGGCCTCGGGGGGGGGGGGGGGGACTTGCAAAATAACTTTGGCATTTTGATATATCTTGCATTTTTCTTATTCAAGCCGTACATGGTGGGGAATGCATGTAGTCCATATTTAGGAATTATTGCAAGTTTGACATGAATCAAACAAAACTAACAAAATTACACCATATTTTTTATGATATTTGACCTTTTGTCCTTCAGGCCCTATATGTGGGGCAGCGAGGCGGTCACCCAACACTCAGCCAGGAAGGCCCTGGGGAGGACCCTGTGGCGACAACCAGGGGTGAAGGAGGTTCTTAACCTCTTGGATGCCGACATGCTCCACAGATCCATGCTGGACTTCCCCCTGGATCAACCGCTTCATGTAAGATGAGACAAGCACAGATTTTATACCCCCCCCCCCATAAAAAATGTAGATAAATTAAAGACCTAAGTTTTCCGCTTTACAGAATTTGAGGTATAATGCGCAAAACGGCATTTTGAGAAGAAAAAAAATGAAAAACCATGCCTAAAAATGCCCCCCCCCCCAAAGTAAAACTTAGAAATATTCATTGAATAAAACTAAACTAATTTACCAAAAATATGCATAATGAAGCCAAAGAAATTATGCATTACCAGTAAATATGTCCCCAAACCTGAATCAAAACCCCCGTGTAGGCCAGTAAGCTTGATGTTATTTGTGATTTTTTTTTTCAACAAAAATTCAAGTCAGAAAATTACAAAATTACAGAAAAAACTGGAATTTGACATTTGTAAAATGGAGAAAAACAGAATTTGACATTTATAAAATGGAAAACTTCAGTCTTTAAGATAAATAAATGAATTCATTTAGATTTTAGTGGACTGTGACGTCAAAAATGTCTTGAGAACCAAATGAGTTGAAATGTAAGTGACCCAATCTAGTAACAACACACCCATTGAACACTGCACAAAATCAAACATTGTAATTGTCATAACTTTCCTTGTAATTTTTCAATTTTTGTAAATGATGTTAGTATCAAAATGCAGTTTGTAAAGTGTTCTATAATCCAATACTGCCAATAATCTGAAATTTGATATCTACCAACAAGTGCCTAGTTTTGCCAGGTGTGGTCACATATACCAATAAATACACTAGATAGAGAGTATAACGAGGCTGGAAGGATTTGTCTTGACTTTATCTTGTCTACTTGTGGAGAAACAAGCATTAAAGACACCATAAAACATTGTTGAAGACCAGTTTAAAAAGTTTGTCAAACTTTGCTAACTGACATATCAGACAGTGTTTGAATGGACAAATAAACACCCTAGAACACAAAAGTTCAGACAGTTATGCTGTCACTTGTAAAATATGTACTGATAAAAATTGGCACATGAATTATTCTCCGCCGATTTATTCCTGGTCTATGGGGAAAACTGGGATGGTCTCTCAATGATTTTTACTTTTAGTTAATGGTCATTTTGAACTGTAATATTTTCAGGGCTTCGTTTTTAGACCTTATTTATGATGCTAGTAGCATGGGGAATCATGTAGTTCACATTTCTTAAAATGGAAATATTGTTATATGATGCCTTTAATATACCAGTATTGAATTTAAGTGTGACTGTGATAGAAATTGATCGTATTAAGGTTTGTAAAACTTGATTTTACAAAATCGTTCACGATTATGTGTGAAGACCATCTGCGCATGTGTCAATTCATCTGCAGCATGTGTCAATGCCACACGCCGCCATTTTGAAGTCTCAAAATCGGACGGAAAATTCGTGAAATTCGCGCTACGAAATAAAAATTTTTGCGTTGATTGTTCAAAGGAACCTTACTTCTTCGATTTGCAAGGTTTTTGGGCGTAATGGATAAAGATCGAACCAAAAATCCTACGTCAGCTTCGTCGTCAAGCGAGCCGCAGAAACAGTTGTCGCGCTCAGCCTCATCGGGCAAAGGGAAGCCCCCGGGGAAGCCGGCTGGCAAAGCCAGCGTGGCCCCGCTGGAGACTGCTAAAAAAGGAAGCAGCGGGGAGAAGAAAACCGTCCCCACAACGACCGATAGTCACAGCAATGCTGAAAAATCGGGCAATTCAACATCAACCGATGTTAACGCGAGGCTGGATAAGCTTGAAAAGCTACTTCAAATGTTTGTTGAGGACCGCCAAAAGGGCGATAAGTCGCGTAGTTCTATGCCGCCATACGAACATTTACCACCGGACAGGGGCGACGGCGGACCTGCACGGTACAGTGCACAATACAGTGATTATCATGATCCGTTGGATTATGAATATGAATCCGATTATGATGGATCGGGTGAGCCAAGATCTGGGTCAAGTCTCGGTCAGAATCAAGAGCCAGCTCCACAGGAGCAAG